>JAOTRI020104835.1:0-13710 GCA_028564885.2 Zoanthus sanctaehelenae
ATTTTTACCTTCACTTTGCTTGATAATGACCGTTGAACGGTCGAAACGTCGCTTACTTATCCCGATAGTTTTTACTACCAAATGTTTTAAAAAACCTCTACTTATAAAAAATCAGTTTTATGAAAAAAACTTCACCATCGTTTCCCTTGGGTCAAAAACCTATAATAGGGCTAAAATAATGATATCTGGTAAATACATTTTAGCTCCTTACGTTGGTTCAAAAAGCTAAAGCTAAGCTAAATCGTTATACCGGCCTGCACTTATCTCCGGTCGCTGTAGTGTTAAGCGTATGAGAGTCTTTGACTTTCCCTGGACAGGACACTAATCCATCCATCGCAGGTTAGCTCCTTGTAGACGTTGGTACTCATTTATCTTCCCCGGAAGGATGGAAAGCTGAGTTGGCTTGGGCGGAAAAGAAAGTCACACAAATATTGGAATTTCGGAATAGTGCCAGGATCGAACTGGGGACATTGTGGTATGTTCAAAAGCCGTGCAAAACCATGTACTACCAACACTCTTGCCAACGGTGGGTCAGACGATCGTGATCAGTTGTAAAAAAGTTTTTATAGTAAAATATTTTTGTCGCTATGACTCGCAAAGCCTGATTTTTCAATGTGAGTAAAGGTTGGACCGTTTGTACAAATTTTCGACTTGTCAGTACCAGTCATCAGCTTTTCACTCTACTCAATTTACTAATAGAAATTTAAATTATACAACGTCTAAAAAGAGAAATCTTACTGGCGTTTCGGATGTTAGTCTTTCGTCGGAAGGACGAATGTCCGAAACGTCAGTAATGTCTCTGTGAGTACGTTTTAGTGTGTACATTCACCAGTATTTACCCTAAGGGAAATTGATGGAATTAATATCTGTTTTTATGGTAGAACCTCAAAATGTGGAACAAGTTCTCTTAACTGTCATTCAAGGCGCCAGTGATTATCCAGACCCTGTGGTAAGCAGCACAAAACCTAGTGGGGCTCTTTTTTAACTCCAGACATTTATAAAAACCTAACTTTTCCTTATATAACACATTCAAAATTAGATATCTGATAATGAGAAAATCCATATTGATCACACAATTTAAACTATTGCAGACTAAATGTAAAATTCATTTAAAGTTAATGAAAAGTATGGATTCGTGCTAGTTGTGA
Organism: Zoanthus sanctaehelenae; assembly: GCA_028564885.2. Lineage (NCBI taxonomy): Eukaryota > Metazoa > Cnidaria > Anthozoa > Zoantharia > Zoanthidae > Zoanthus > Zoanthus sanctaehelenae. Next base: position 1,149 of record JAOTRI020104835.1, read on the forward strand.
GAATTTAACCCTTTCAATCCTAGTCGGTTATCGACACCCAACTTCTTCTTTCAACATAACACATACAAAATAAAACATTTGGCAGTGAGAAACTGAGAGTTGATCAAGGAAAGCAAACTACAGAAGATTAATAGTAAATTTCTCACAAACTTGTTCAATAGAAAGTATATGAACAAGTTGGGAGAATTTAGCAATAAAACTGGGACTTACTATAACTAAAAGGGTTGGTGTACCTTGCAGTAACACTTCATACAGCCATTTGAACTGACATAAAAATATATCATTTTCAATGCAACTTGTTACTTGCCCTTGTTCTTTGTGGAGGCAAAAGACTACGAATCTGATGAATTAATAAGATAAATTATGACCGAACATCACTTCTTGGCCCCCAGATAAGCCCGAAGCTAATGAAGATTTACATTAGGACAGTAACTCATTCACTGCGCTTGCGTGCGTATGATTAAGCTAAATATGAAGGATAATCATTGTAGATCATCTTAGCTGCTTCATATTTGGTATTTCATGGAAGATACACCAGATATCCTTGATATGTCTTAATAACTTCGCCAAAGATAGTCCAAATATCCTCAAAAGTTTTTTTTGGTACATACACTAAACTATGTTGGGATTTTTCAGTTGCGGTATTTATATTAGATTAAACAAACCTTAACGGTATTTTGTTTACTACATTTAAAATACTTTGCATGTCTTTGAGAAAGATTGGATACTAAAAGATACACAAGATATTTCGTAAGTGAAGAAAAGGTAGCTTGATTTATTTTACTCATCACTGTTTTTTTTTCTCGTCTATTTAGGCCCAGCGGATTTGCTTTAGCATTCTTAAGAAGTTAATCGACGTCTGGGGTAAATTCAATGTTAACCTTTCTATAGGAAAAACTTTCAGTATTGTACCTATTGTTCAAATATAGCTTTTCATTGGACAAGAATGATCAGTTATTACCTCCGCCAAGGAGGTTATCTTTTGCTGGGGTTTGTTTGTTCGTTTGTTTGTTCGTTTGTTTGTTTGTTCGTTTGTTTGTTTGTTTGTTCGTTTGTTTGTTTGTTTGTTCGTTTGTTTGTTTGTTTGTTCGTTCGTTTGTTTGTTTGTTCGTTTGTTTGTAAGTTTGTTTGTTTGTTTGTTTGTTTGTTCGTTTGTTTGTTTGTAAGTTTGTTTGTTTGTTCGTTTGTTCGTTTGTTCGTTTGTTTGTTTGTTTGTTCGTTTGTTTGTTCGTTTGTTTGTTTGTTCGTTTGTTTGTTCGTTTGTTTGTTTGTTTGTTTGTTCGTTTGTTTGTTTGTTTGTTCGTTTGTTTGTTTGTTTGTAAGTAAGTTAGTTAGCAACATAAAAAGTTATGAACGGATTTTGATGAAATGTTGTCAGAAATGGGACATGGAAGAACTGATTAAATTTTGAGGGTGATCCGAAAAAAATGCTGGATTCTGGATCACTATGAATTTACAAGTACACAAGCATACAAGCGCACTCAGCGTGATGGTGATCCCGAAGAAATTCTGGATCACTTTGAATTTTTCGTTATATATTCTAATGTTGCTTGGGGATCACAATATACTTGGCGGAGGTTTGCACTCTCTGAGTGCTTTTCTAGTTCCTCTCTTCACTCCTTGTTATCTTTCATCGCTGGTCCTTTGGTGAAACGATATCCCCTTTCCGGTTTAAGCTAGTTGTATACAGTTAATTTGTATTGAAAAATGTTAATCGTATACAGTCGATTAACAATGGGTAGGTTAAACATTAACAATGGGGAGCTCAAACATTAGCAATGCGGGAGTTTGTATGATATCTTTCAATTGATGACAATATGCGTTTGATTCTTTTCATTGCAGGTGGTAACAATGGCACCCCAGGATTCATGGATTTCATTTACAAAAACATCGCTCCCGCGTGTTTCGTTGTGCCTTCTAAAGCTACATTCGACCTTAACGATGCACAAACATTCCTTGTAAGCATATCTCATTATGTATCGTGTTTAAGCTTACTTATGGATTATTACCGCCGCCTGGTTGGCCAAGTTGATAAGGCGCCAGTCTGCTGTGCGGGAGGTCTCTGGTTTGATTCCCGGCCGAACCACCACTCAGGGTCTTAAAATAATTAAAGAGAAAGTGCTGCCTTTGCTCTAATATCTGCAAATGGTTAGACTTTCACGTCTTTTCGGATAAGGACGTTAAACCGTAGGCCCAGGAGTAAGATCCTTGTAAGGGACCGCGAGTCCTATTATTTATACTCCTTGGAACCTCACTAGGTTCCTTAATGTTCCAAAACAAAACAATAAAACAAAACATAACTGGACTTTCCTTCTGCTCAGGCCCTTCAGGAAATAGCTCAAACGCACAAAAGTATTCTTCAAAAGCAAGTGAGTACTGCAGTAATTATTTACTATATAGTTTAGTCTCGGTATATCAATTTATTTGTTTCATGAGAGGGTCAGAAAGAAGGAACGTTGGCCTAAAGAGATGGTCGTGTCAAAGCGGAAGGGGAATGGGTTAAAAACTAAGCGAGAAACTGCAAAACGAAAGGGATCTAAAACTTTTGAGGTAGCTTGACCATCCAATTTTTGAGGCTTTGGTAGGTGAATAGATAAGTTAGTTCAAAAAAGATTTTTATCCTTTTTAACTGTTATATCATTTATTTAATCGAAACGTAAAAACATTAAAGCTTCTACAAAATATAAACCCTTGATCCTGACCTTTTCAGCTGCAAACATAACTTTTAACAAATCTGGTCACTTTTAAGTTTTTTTTTACAGTGGACCGGTTGTTCGTTTGTGAACTATCTAGCAAAATTTCAAATCAACATTTATATTTTGAGTTGAGCAACTCGCGACCTGCGCGGGCAGATTTCAAGTTTTAATTCATGTTTTAGCTAGAAGTTTTGTAATTTTCATGGCTTACATGGACCTACTGAGCTTATTATCTGATTTGAGCATACAGGTTGCAACATCCTCTGTTCAAACTGTCAATCAAAATACCGATGTTGTAGCGGTAGTTTTCAACGTTATCAAAAGAACAACTCGTCGTACTGCCATCATTGTCGTGTTTCTTAAACTGATCGATTTGTGTGGTTCATCCTCGGTATAAGAACCTGTGACGTTTTTCTTTGTTTGTCACTATTATAGTCTTTCTATCCATTGTTTTTGAGTTCATTGTTTTCTTTGTTTGTCACTATTATAGTCTTTCTATCCATTGTTTTTGAATTCATTGTTTTCTTTGTTTGTCACTATTATAGTCTTTCTATCCATTGTTTTTGAATTCATTGTTTTCTTTGTTTTACTTCATCCGTGAACTTAGCAGGTTCTAAAACCAAGGTAAGCCATTAATTATGTATTATGTTACTTTAAAATATAGACACCAACAAAACATTTTTTACTTATGCTCAGTCCTTCGCTTTTAGGGGAACAATTATGTGGATTTTCTTCAAAGTCAATATTTACCAACACTAAATCTGTCGCCAGTTTTAATCCAGGTAAAGCAAATTCGTAGGTATATATATATATATATATTATATATATATACACATTTATTTTAGGGTATATTTAAATCCGTTTTCTAAAAATGCGAGTGCATTGTAGGTGGGTGAGTGTAATAATATATATGAAACGCGAGTGACAGTGTTTCATCACATACCAAACATTGGAAAGAGGTTTGGGAAAACAACGCACAGCGGAATATTTGTGACGAATTTCGAGGTGTTTGAAAATGTGAAAAATGTCTCGATTGCTTGATATTTCTTGATCAAAACTAAAACTATGGAGTAAACGAAGAAATAATATCGTAAAACTATACGCTAATTAAAATCTTATTTCCAAAATAGCGTCACCGGTATGATTTCTTTTTTTTTTTTAAATTGATGAATTATTAAGGAATTTGAGAAGCGGCGTTTATATGATCCCGAGGCGAAATTCATTCCGTTTGAGTTCATCCAGGTTCCATGCAAATCATTATATTTGTTAACATGGTACTTTAAAAAATTTAATTATATAATGAGCCATTGCGGAATGAACTGATCTCGGTTCTCGCTCCGGATCAAAATTTTCTTCTCGGAATGAAATCCGACCACAATTCATTCCAATGTCATGTAAATACTGTATAAATTTATACCGGTACAAAAACGGCTGCAAAGTCGGACTTCCGAGTGACTGGAACGAGTAGAGCATGCGCTCTATACCTAAAAGTAAGTTTTTGCCATTTCATTCCTAATCGAGATCATTTTAAATTTTTTCTTGCAAACATTTTACTGAATTTATTTTCTTTCCTGGGAGAATCTCAATCCGGCATCATGTAAACTACGCCTTACTACTTTATAACATGCCTGCGTCATACCAGAAATTAAAATTTCTGCAAGTACAATCTGGCAAAACGTTCCATGCTGTATATATTGTTGTACTTGATTTATTTAAAAAAATATTTTTAATGAAAGTAAGTTTGACGAACTACAGAGTTTACTTGATTAAAAGAGAACTGGGCCCAGTTGTTCAAAAGCCGATTAGCACTAACCCAGGGTTAAATGTTTAACCAACGATCTTGTTTCCAATCTTACAAGGAGAGATTTTAGCTGTAATTTTGGGATTAATTAGTCTTTTCCTAGAAAAATCGAAACAATATTCATAACTGTTTTCCTCTTCTTAAAGAGAAAATTCCTGTTTAAATTTTTGCGTAACCCAGGGTTAGATTTAGGTTATATTTTGTAGTTAAGGCTGTTGTGTCTTGCCGTTCGCATCGTTGTAACTGTCCTCGTATTTTAAAGTCCTTAATAAGTGATGCATCCCAATAGTGTTTACAAATACGGTACATATGGTTGTTAAAAGAAATTATTATATGGCCATATCTCAAAAGGACTGGGAACAAACAAATTCTAGAATTTGATTGGCTAAAATCGATCTTGACCGTGGTCTACATTTTCCCATCTAGACCGACATCTAGAGCGATCTTGTTGTAACTGTTGTTTTTGTTCCTTTGCTTTCTTTTTTGGCCATATAGTAAACATCTTATTAACTAAGTGGTCGGTCTGTATGGGAGAATCTTAACCGAGTTCAAAAATCTCCCATACAGATCTCCCGCACGGTTAGTAAGAGCTAAGTTTTGTTCCGAGTTCCTGGTTATATCAAGCGGAAAATTAAAGAAGGCCTTTTTATCAAGCAAAAGATTCCTTCTTTAAAAAGACAAGTTAATTGTTTTATTGCCCAACTGTTCCCTACGGGAATAACTTAACTGGAAATATATTTATGCCTTATACAGATTCCTGCGACTCCTGAAGATTACTTTTTGTCGAAAACGTTCCACTCCTGAAGATAACTTTTTGTCCAAAAAGTCTTAAACAATAAGATATTTTAGCCTTGTTTTGTTACATTCTAGATATTTTTAAGCGATTTCGATGACATTTAAAAGAATAGTAATTATGAAGCAGTTTTGTTCTCTGTTAGGAGTTTACGCAAGCACTTCAACAAGCGGATGCCAAAACATTCAAGAATTATTTAAAGGTAGACATCTTGTGTAGACAGCACATGTGTGCTTGTAACTTAACTAAAAGAAATTTCGGTCTAGTTATCTCTACAATGCCTAGAAGAGTATTCTAAACAAATGTTTCGATTCCGTCTCATTGCTTCAAGATTGAGCTCTACTGTACCCGCACAGGCCACGCCCAACGAAGATGACGGGAATTGCTAAGTCAATGTCAACGCAGGCCTTGACGCCACTTCAGGATGCGTTCACTTTTTACTGAAGTAAAGAATATTGATCAGCGCCTGCTTAATGGGCTTTTGATTATTGATCTTAAGAAAGCTTTCGATTTAGTTGACCATAGTGCCCTTCTTTTCAAGCTCGAAATGTATGGTTGTTCTGTTTCTTCTGTTGATTGGTTTTCACCTCATCTTTCTAACCACTGTCAGCGTACCAACTTTAAGGTTGTGTTATCAAATTCTCTTCCAGTATCTCTTGGTTTCCCACAAGGTAGTATCCTTGGCCCTCTTTTCTTTTTGCTATTCATTAATGGCCTTCCACTTTATATTTCTGCTGGAACTAATTTTACTATGTTTGTCGACGACACCTCTATTCTGGTATCAGGCTCCTCTGTCTCTGATTTAAACAATCGTCTTAACTCTATTTCTACTGAGGTCTACTGGTGGACAACATTTAACCGTATGTCTCTAAATACCAAAAAAAATAAATCTCTTATGATAACATTGCACCAGAAATTCTCTCATTTACCAACCCCTAATCTCAACATTCTCATAAATGGCACTTTAATTGACAAAGTTAGTTATGCTAAAGTTCTTGGTGTTACAGTTGACTCTTTTTTAACATGGGAACAGCACATTGATAATATGTGCTCTCAAATTAGTAGTAGACTATATCTACTTAGGAGAATCCAACCATTTCTAACCTATGAATGTACCCTTCGTTTTTATAATTCTTGTATTCACACTACCTTTCTGTACTGTTCTAGTGTATAGGGCAGTTCTCATTCTCTTCTTCTACGTTTACTTCAAATTCAAAAACGAGCTACCTGGCTAATTCTTGGAGCCGATTTTGCTCAATCATCTGTGAGTCTTTTTACTAAACTTAAGTGGCTGCCCATCTCACCTCGTATTAATCTCGGGAAACTTGTTCTTCTTTTTTAGTATTGTCAATAAACTAATTCCCCATCGTGCCTTAAAAGGAACTTCAACTTCCTGTCTTCTCTTTGATCCTCTAGTGTTTCTACCAGAGCCTCTAATACTGATCTTTATGTTATACCTCGTACTTTGTCACCCTGATCCCTCTTCCTCTTTTACATCTAACCTATCTAATTTTAAGTCTAAAATTCTCCAACTATTTCTTCCGTTTTCTTCTAGTGTCTCACACTTAGAAGAACTTTTCTGTTTAGAATGTCGCTAAAAACTTCGTTATCATTGTACTACTTAGTTTTTATTTAGGCATTGTTAACTTTTCCATTACATTTGTAATAGTATAGGTCAATTTTTGAATTATAATAATTTTATGCAATATGTAATGTTTATCTTTGTTATTATAATTGTATATTTTGTGATAACCTGTATAATATTTTATATATTTTTGTAATTGTTTCAGTAATGGTGTATAATTTAGATATTTATTACTAATTTTTTTACTGCTAGTTAGTTTTTTCTTTTGTTTTTACTGCTGGAAGAGAACGTTCGTTGTTGGATTAGTATAATCGGATTGTTTATAGACATAAATGTTGGTAGTTATATTACTAGATTTTATATATAGTAATTTTCTTTTCTTCATTTTGCAGTCGTTTTATGCCAGACTCAGATCGTGATCAACGAAGCATGACCCATCCTGACATAACAATCAACAACAATAGTAGATATGTATATAAAAAATGAAACATAAAATTTTTTGTAATAGGAAAAGACAATGTGACATTGAAAACTGCCTTCTTCAAGAACGGCACTGCGTGAATTGTTTCACAGAAACGGTAAATGTCTGGTATTACTCAGAAAAAAAAATTAAAGTATGGAGAAGGTAAAACGTGCAAGGCAAATTTAACGGATAGTAATTGTACACAAAATATTTGATAATTTAATATTATTTTATAAACATTGGTTTTTGATTATGTTTTTTGTTCAAAATTTCTTATTTTTTAGAAACAAAATGTAATCATGGTACTCTGAGACCTTTTTGTTCCTTAATTCAGTTTACTCAAATTCAAAGAAAAGGTGAAACCATTTTCTTTACATACGAAATGATTGCAAAAAATTACCATAGGAGCTTTCAGGTCAGTGAAATATTAAGAAAGTTCATTGCAATATTTTGTTATTTTGTCAATAAAACAGAAGCAGTTAAATATTTAAACTTCTGGAGAAGTAGTTATTTCGCTGTACTTGTGGAAAAACAGTTGATTTCTCTATATTCCTGGAAAAACAGTAATTCCCCTGTATTCCAGGAAAAAACAGATAATTCCCCTGCATTACTGGTAAAACAGTTAATTGCCCTATATTCCTGGTAAAACAGATAATTTCCTGTATTCGTGGAAAAACAGATAATTACCCTGTATTGCTGGAAAAACAGATAATTACCCTGTATTACTGGAAAACAAACAATTTCCCCGTATTCCTGGAAAAACAGGTGATTACCCTGTGTTCCTGCAAAAGAGATAGTTACCCTTTATTACTGGAAAAACAGATAATTACCCTGTGTTCCTGGGAAAACATATTTTTCTTATACTTTTGAAAAAACATAATTCCCATCTATATCTGGAAAAAAACAACTGCCTTGTACGCATGGGAAACTCGTGGAAAAACAATTATTTTTTATAATCATGAAAAAACAGACAATTTCCATGTATTCTTTAAAAACATAATTCCCCTGTACTTGTGGAAAAACAGATGATTCCCCTGCACTTGTGGAAAAACATGATTCCCCGGCACTTGTGGAAAAACAGATGATTCCCCTGCACTTGTGGAAAAACAGATGATTCCCCTGCACTTGTGGAAAAACAGATGATTCCCTTGCACTTGTGGAAAAACAGATGATTCCCCTGCACTTGTGGAAAAACAGATGATTACCTTGCACTTGTGGAAAAACAGATGATTCCCCTGCACTTGTGGAAAAACAGATGATTCCCCGGCACTTGTGGAAAAGCAGCTATTTATTCTGTATTCCTGGAGAAACAGATAGTTTTCTAATACTCTTAAAGAAAAAACATAATTTCCATGTATTCTTGAAAAACAGATAGTTTACCTGTATTTGTAGAGAAACAGATCATTATCTGTATTCCTGGAGAAACAGACATTACCTTGTATTCTTGGAAAAACAGATAATTATCCTGTGTTCCTTGAAAAACATATAATTTTACTTGTAGTTGTGGAAAAACATAATTCGCCTTTACTTTTATTTTCCCTGTACACATTTTCTGTGTGTTCTTGGAAAAGGTAATTTTCCGGCATGTATTTCAATGACAGATATAGATAATTTACCCTGTATTTGTTAACTTTGTACTTGTGGAAAAAATGGTAATAGATCATTTACCCCGTACTTGTGGAAAAACGGATAATTCTGCTATGCTCCTGGAAAAACAGGTAGATAATTCTCTTGTATTTGTAGAAAGTTCCCCGAAATCCTTCTAAAAACTTTCACCAGTTTTATATACTACGACCTACATGCAGAAGCACCGAAGTCATGAATCTATTTCTCTAGATCCTATTTTTCGTATTTTGTACAAATTTGATTTCTGTTGCTGCTACTGGATAATCGATCGTTTTTACCGCGAAGGAATGGATAGCACCAGACATTAATGACCGAGGGTTAGTAGTGACCTTTCCCACCATAACACCCTCGGTTTTCCTTCAAGAAAAACCTTGGTTTCCTTTGAAAAAAGAAACCACCCATTCCCTTCTCCGAGGGTTTTTGAAGGAAAACCGAGGGTTTTGTGATATGAAAGGTCAATAATGACCCTCAGTCACTAATTTCTAGTGCTTTTCCGAAAAAAATTGAGGTTCGGTCCTGGAAAAATAAATCCTTTACCCTGATGAATCCTTGGAATTACATATAATCAGTCAGTGAGCTCCACGTTCGTGACAGAACGTGGTTTTGAGAGTGAATGGCCATGAAGCTAAGGCACTGTTCAGATATGTTTAAGTCAAAGTTATAAAGAGCTCGATGTGTCTTAGGACATGACTTGGGACATTTGGGAACCTAGAGAGGTTCCAAGGAGTAGAGATAATAGGACTCGTGGTCCCTTACAAGGATCTTACTCCTGGGCCTACGGTTTAGAGCAAAGGCAGCACTTTCTCCTCAATTATTTTAAGACCCTGAGTGGTGGTCCGGCCGGGAATCGAACCCGAGCCTCCCGCACGATAGACCGGTACCTTTCCAACTGGGCTAACCAGAAGGCGGTAGATAATTTCAACAAGAAAAGGATAAATCACGGCATAATAAAGATGGATAACAGTATGAAACTTAACAAAGAAGGGTATCTTAGATTATCTTAGATAAAATACCAATACTTTTACGGATCTTTTTAAATATATTTTCTCCATGTTCTTTCGCTTTCTACTGCTGGCTCATGTGTGTTTGTAGACGGAAAGCCATTAATGGACTTATCTGAATTCTGCCCCTAAGGTTCAAATACACTTTCACCATCAACACTGCTACATCAATCTACCTGAACCTTTAACTTCTTCGCAAACTGAACATCCACATACTTTATTCGACCCACTCATGCCAACAACCTTATAACTCTCGGGTTTGAAATTGTGCTCTAACTTTCCCCTGTCGCTCATTTCTCATAACTACCTTATCTCCTTCCTTTCTTTTATTATCAGCTGCTTTCTTGTCAACATAATCTTTGTATTTTGTCTTATACTCTATGTCCCGGTTTCTAGATTTTTCTCGATCACTTGCCGAATAGTCTAATTGCGGTACAGTGATCCCGCGTGTAAGAACCTGGGTTTTAAGAACCTGTTTGGCTAAAATTCTCATTTTAAGCCCCCTCTACATAAGAACCTATTTAGCCTAAAATTTTAAGTTAGGTTTTTATCAGTGGGGTTGCTGTAAAAGTGTCTTGTCAGAAACTGCTGAATTAAGATCAACGGCATCTATTTAAAAGTAACATGAAATGACTTTTTTTTAAGCTAAGTACCATCTGTCTTTTGTGTTTGTAATACAAATGTAAATTCGAGAACCTATTTAAGAACCTGTTTAGGCTAAAGTTCCTTTAAGTACCATTTATATAAGAACCTATTTAGGCTAAATTGAAAAATTCAGGTTCTTATACGCGGGTTATTACTGTAGCTAAGCTCGCATTTTCCGACCAAATATAGGAAAATGGGATGCAATCTGTTCCTGAATGAGGTGTAGATCTATATACTACAGGAAATTTTCTGAATTTTCTCTGAATAAGTCCCTTTTCCAATGTTGCAATCTTTAACACTTTCAACACTGTTCTGTTTGTTCTCCGTTTGCGGCCCCTATTAGGTGGTGGATAGACCTCCATATTGGCCCTAAGAAAATTCTGAAACTCTCCTGAAGTGAATTGTGAAGCATTGACTTTTCCGGGCACCTCTGGATAGTCATACATTGTAAAGGTTGCGTACAGAAACTCTTTTTCATTTTCAACTTATGTGGATCTAAGTAGGGCGGCTTAGAAAAACCTACTGATGAAGTCAACGACAACAATATTATGTCTGCCATCGAGTAGCGGCCCTTATAAATATATTGTACTACAATACTGCCATGGCCTCTTCGGCATGTCCGTAGTAACTATAGGAACTGGGGGGGGGGGATATGCCGACAGTATATGTGACACAGCTCGCACGTTTTATTCACTACTACTCTATGTCCTTATCCATACCTCGCTCCTTACCCTTTGGATGCATTTAAGTATGCTTTGATGGCCTTCTTAGGCTAAGTTTAGGATTCGATCCTGCAGGTTTGGAGGTATAAATATACTTTTTGAGGGCAAAATCGCACCATCACACTGGCTGGACTTACTTCTTACTTGCAAAGCACTTCTGCTATCTACCAGTTCTAAAAGCCTCTTTCGTTTCCTGTAACATTCTGCAATTATCTGAACATAAATAATTTCCTGCCAAGTCATTGCCCCCAGAATTGATTGATGTGCTTTCATAGCAATATATTCACCTGTATCATCCAAAATTTATTCTTTTTGCGAACCGGCCTTGTTACACAGTCTTGATAAAGGATCGGCTATATTTGACTCTCCTGGTCCAGTTGAAAGTCGTTCAATAATAATTTTAGCACTTTATTAAATACAAATATTTCTTATACAACTTGACCACTCTGGGTTCTTTACACGACCGAAATACAATTATATAGCTATGTTGGGTTTTAACTCAAGATTATATGCTTATATATACGGAATATAGCGCTCCTGCGATACAAAACAATACCTTTTGTAGTTTAAAGAGTATTTTTTGAGTTGAGAAAAGGATAGCAAAATATACATGAAGGCAGGGGCGGCGGAAGCTGAAGGTGACTGGGGGGGAGGGGGAAGGTTGAGAATATTATAACGAAGGTGATCCGAGGCATGCTCTCCGGGGAAATGTTGGCAACATATATTCTCTGAGATGCCAATTCTAATGCTGCGGAGAAACAAAAATTTCTTAAAATTTTCTTAAATTAAAACTTTGAATAAACGTCCTAGGAGGGAAAGTCTACAGGTGTAGTAAAAACAATATCGATATCTAAAATAATTGTGGAGACTGGCTTTCCCCCCTCTCTCTCCCCCTCCTCCCCTGCTCCGCCGCTATTGGCAAGTCTTATGGTGTCTTGTCTAAGGAGTGGTGAAGGCAAAGTTGTGGGCCTCACCGTCGACTATCCCTAAATCATACAAAAACAAAATTTTATGAGCTGCCCTTTACGGAATGATAAAGCGTTTTTCATTACAACAAACCATTACAACAAAAGCAAGTCATGACAAAGCTAGTTTATAGAAAGGCAACCATTTAACCTACAATCCTGGACAAAAAGATTTGGGACAGTTGATTATTTTCGCGCGCTTTATACAGGGTTTCAATTCGTAACATAATTTTCGGCTCCACCAGTTTCTCAAGTAATTTAGTTC
>JAOTRI020104846.1:0-13710 GCA_028564885.2 Zoanthus sanctaehelenae
CTGCTATCTTATGTATCGTTCATAACGTCGTTACTAATAACAATAGTACAAACTCAATCACAATAATCGTTGTACACTTTTGAGTGTCATTAATAGATCCATTAAAACTGACCTGCAGCCAACAGCTGTGGCTTCATAGCTCAGTTGGTAAGAATGTTGTACATTACTATCTTAAGTATCGTTCATAACCTCGTTATTGTACAAAATAAATATTCATAATTTTTATACAGCATTGAGTAACATTAATAAATCGTCCAAATTGACCTACTCCAAATAACCGTGGCTTCATAGTTCATTTGGTAATATGCGTTTCCAACGGAAAAGCAGGACTACCTTTTCACAAATTCCACTTATATTGTAAGTTCTTAGTTGGAGTGGTCGAAGAACATGTTTTCATTACATCCTAATCAAACTTTTCAGAATCTTTTGATAAATAGAAAACGTCCAATTACTTTTCATTTATAGTTTGTGTCATGCTGCACAGTATCGGTTTCACACTAGGTATTTTTGTAGAAATAGCAACATGTCCTCCGGCGTGCCTTCATAGCCCAGATGAAGACAAGGTGAACAAGGAGAATTTGAGAGCAGATCAATGAAAACCCAAAATCCAGTCGAGGGTTTTCACATTTTTGAGATTCTCACAACTTTGCAAAGGTTTTCCCCAGGCTAAAAAATCACAAAGAACATGTTTTGCTTCTTTTATAAAACTATTATTTTCCATTTGAACAAGGAGACAGACGAAATCCGAAGCGTGTTTGTATATTCCTTAAATTTATTTCATAAAATTATATATTCCCACAACTTGGAGACAGCTAGCCAATTACATGTTTACGTCATTTTTGGGCTTTATAGTGCTATGCCAACACACTTTCAGACCGATCAAAACGCATGTTTTATCCAAATTATTTTATAATTCATGATTTGGTCATATTTATTTTATTCTCCTCTCGTTTTTATAAATTGGTTCTGTCTAATCGTGTTGTTGCATCTAGTAGATTCTCGTCCCGTTCCAGTGATCGTGCGTGCACTGTGTTATGTTGCAAAATAGTTTTGCCACATAGTTTCGTCTCTTTTGTCTAGTGTGGTATTGTCTCATCAACAACAACAACAACAACAAACCTTTATATCGCACCTTAACATAATACATCTTAAACAATTAATATATGCAATGTTTAGAACTTACTTTAAGGTGACTTACCAGCCACAGTAACCTGGGGTTAAACGAGGTAACTGGGCAAAAGCTACTAGATACAACTTAGTTGTTGGGTTTCAAAGGAAACATACATAAATTTTAAAATAAGGATAAAAAAATATAATAAAAGACATACATTCATACATACATACATACATACATAAAAAAAATAAGTAAACAAATTCTACAGAGTAATTAATGCTAGAATGCGAATCAAAACTACTAAAGGTTCATAACAATCCGTATTCTCAGATTGTGTGTAGATTTATTTCTCCTTTCCTCGTCCTGATTTCGTTTCGTTTAATTGTTACTTCTGATAGTTTTCAATTTTTTTCCCACTAACTCAGGACGGTGTGTGCACACCCGAAGACATTGACACCGCCGTCACCCAGGCGTTGGGACTACGCTACTCTGTGATTGGAGTGTTTGAGACGATGCACCTAAACGCTACAGGTAAACAAAGATTTTATGGCGATTTCGAGTCGGAAAAAGAATGCAAAACCGCTGATTCTCCATGATTTTGTTTCAAACTGTAGAAACTATACAGCATGAATAAACCTCGGTTCAGTTTGTAAAGATAATGTAACTGACCTTTCTGACTGTAAGTTTCTATTCTATCTATGGCTGATTGGATAGATCAACTGATCAGCACTGGATTGTTCAAAACATGGTTAACTTTATCCCTGGGTTAAGCAATTTATTTCAAGGAGAAATTTCTTCGTTAAGAAAACTTGTGAATCCCACAGTTGCATTCCAGATATTTAATGCTAATCGTCTTTTTAACAACAAGGCAAAGTAATCCGCTTCATTTCATTAGCAGCTCAGAAATTATTTCTCAGTTGAAGAAAACTGAAGTAATTCTCTTCTGTCACAGTTTTAGTACAATTTGCATCCATGCTGTACATGCATGAACGCTAAATCTATTACTAGTCTAGTGGCCGTTTGGGTTAATGCTGTTCTCTGATTTCTGTAGTGTTAAGCGGATGAGAGTCTTTAAATTTCCCCTTTACGGGACACTAATCCACCACAGGTTATCTGGTACTCATTTAATTACCCCGAAAGGATCGAAAGCTAAGTTGCTTCTGTACAAAAGAAGGTACGGTCACACAAATGTTTCAAACTGCCAGGATCGAACTGGGGACCTCGTGGTTGAAAATCAGAGATCTTACCAACTGCATCAACCACGTATATGTACGCAGACACAGTTGAAAATATTTAGAAAAGATGCTTTGTAAATGGTTGGTCTTTGTTGTGTAGTGGTTAACACGTCGGACTAGTTAACCGAAGATGTGGGGTTCGATTCCCACCAAGGGCTATATATGTTATTTTCTTCTTATTTTTGACTTTATGCTAGCCTACAAAACAGGACTGTATTAAACACTGTATGTACTCAGAATCTGAGTAGTCTTTGACATAATTCGTTAATTATATATCTGTATATTTAGCCGCTGTATATTCATGATATAGAAATAATTTACTTTTGTTTTACTACTTGTTTAAAAGTTATCGTTTATCTTAAGTCTTCCTTCAAACAAATGTAAAGGAAGAGGTATATTTCGTAACGTTTTGCTAAAATTGCTCGGCACTTTTGACTGACTTTTGTCATAACCTGGTCTTTTGTTTACTTTGATTTATTCCTTTCTACAGGAGTAAAAGATTACTGCAGAAAGTACGGCGCTAATATTTTTAAAGTATGTGAGGAACAAGGTGCCCCCAGGCCTCTAGATGCGGAAGGACCAACGGCTGATTTAGTAGAGCAAACAATGTGCCGAGTGGCAACAGTTGATAAATTGGCAGAAAGGCGGAAATGGAGGGATGAGAAGTTAGCGTCTTTGGCACTTTTTAAAGCTGCGGACAAGCGCGAAACTACTAGTGAAAAATGATCGATCTTTATGTCTCTATATATATTTATAATATAGCTACGATATAACGCGCGCTTTGATTGGTTCAAATTTATGCTTTATTACAACGATAAAGTCAAGGTTTTCGCCTGCTCAATTTGCCGCTTGTTTTGCTATATCATAAAAGCGTTAGACCACAACTTTGTATGACTTTTAGGCGAAAATAGAGCACTTGTGATGTTGAGAGACACTCGAAACGTTGTAAAATCACTTACCTGCGGCTCGTGATTTTTCAACGTTCTCGTGTCTCTCCCAACATCACGCGTGCTCTATTTCAACGATAAAGTCAAAAAAAGTTGTGTTCTAATGCTTAATTATAATATAGGTACGATAAAACGCGCGCTATGATTGGTTCAAATGTATGCTTTACTCCAACGATAAAGTCATGTGGTTTTCGCTTGCTTGTTTTGCGGATTGTTTTGTTATATCATCAAAGCATTAGAGAACAAGTTTCTATGACTTTTAGGCGGAATAGAGCACTTGTGATGTTGGGAGAGACACTCGACTAAAATCACTTGCCTGCGGCGCGTGATTTTACAACGTTCTCGGGTCTCTTCCAACATCACGCGTGCTCTATTTCACTGATAACATCATAGAACGTTGTGCTCTAATGCTTAAATATACTGCTTTTATGAGAAATATATACTTTGTAATTGCAAAGAACGTTATATTCTAGTTATATTTCTATGTTTCTGATAAACAAACAGGAAAAGGATTTAGTGTTAATACCAACAGAAAATTTTTTCCCTTGTCTTGCTGTTTACACTAATCCCAGTTATTTCGATGTCCAAAAGATCTGAACTCTGTTATTTCGATGTCCCAAAGATCCTAACCCTGTTATTTCAATGTTCCAAAGATCCGAACCCTGTTATTTTGATGTGAAAGGATCTGAACCTTTTTATTTCGATGTTTCAAAGATCCAAACCCTGTTGTTTCGATGTCCTGATAAATAAATAGGAAAAGGATTTAGTGTTAATACCAACAAAAAAATTTTCCCCTTACATTGCTGTTTACACTAATCTCTGTTATTTCGATGTCCAAACGACCTGAACTCTGTTATTTCAATGTCCCAATGATCCGAACCCTGTTATTTTGATGTCCCAAAGATCCGAACCTTGTTATTTCAATGTTTCAAAGATCCAAACCCTGTTATTTCGATGTCCCAAGGATCCAAGCCCTGTTATTTCGATGTCCTAAGGATCGAAACTATATCCCTTCGTTGTCCCAAGTATTCAAGCCCTGATATTTCAATGTCCCAAGGGTCTGAACCCTGTTATTTCGTTGTCCCAAGGACTGATCCAAACCGTTTTATTGCAATGCCCTAAAGACCCAAACCCCATTATTTCGATGTCCCAAGGATCCAAGCCGTGTTATTTAAATATCCCAAAGATCTGAACCCTGTTGTTTCGTTGTCCCAAGGATCCAAACCGTTTTATTGCAATGCCCTAAAGACCCAAACCCCATTATTTCGATGTCCCAAGGATCCAAGCCGTGTATTTCAATATCCCAAAGATCTGAACCCTGTTGTTTCAGTGTCCTAAAGAACCAAACCCTGTTATTTCGATGTCCCAAGGACCTGAACCCCGTTATCCCAAGAACGGCCAAAACCTGTTATTTCGACTTCTATACATGTATTATAGTCCAACTTCTTCACTGAACGCATTTATGGTTGTTTCAAATATATACTGATCTGCTGCTGTCAACTATTCAAGATCGTCGACTGTTAAAAATGTATTTATTTAATTTGTGAAACGGTTAGAGCTTTTAGAACAGGCGCTGTATAACTAATAACCTTCTGCATTATGGTGCACGTGCAGTCTGATCAGATCTACAAGATAAGAACAATCAAAACGATCGAGATGAAATAAAAAAGAAAGTTGGCAGCCATTCAGGTCGGGACTACAAATTATATAGTAGATATTTTTCGATGTCTTGGTATCCATATTGCTGTTTTTGAAAAATAAATATCGAAGTCATCACGTGCGCGCGTTCAGAAGATGTTACTCCCTCACTGAAATCTCACTCTTTACTACATTCAAAAGTTGAGAGGTCTGGTTACTGGCATAATAATCAAGTTATTTGTCCCAAGTTTTTAATAACAACGCCTAAGAAGAAAATTCTTATAAGTTATATTTGTTTTGGGGATTTAAGTCCCACATGTTGTTACGGTAAGTAAATTATTAAATGAATATAGCACTTGGAAATTTTTTCATCTCGTTGGTTTTGCACCCTGGGGGGACTCCCCTGAAAAGTGGGTAGGGGTGCTCGACAATACTTTTAGGAGCTGAGAATAGGATCCTGAGCACCTTTTAGGATCAGAAATTATTCTTGGGAATGTTCTTAAAACATAAAGGTTTTCAACTCGTCCCAGTTTACAAATATCTTTATTAATTATAGCGATTCAAACATTGTTTCTTTATAAAGCTCAACGAACATTTATATTTTACATTTACATAACCCTACACCCAGAAGTTTGCTCTGGCTATGCTACAATCAGAGGGGCATCATCTTAAATACAGAGAACTCAGACCAGATGTTTACGCTTATAAATTCTCTTTCTTTCCCCGCACATTCAAAACATGGAACGCTCTGAGCCGCCTCAACCGTTAAAGCCAGTACTCTCGCTGTGTTCAAGACAGAAGTAGTAAAGTAACTGTCAGTTGACCCCCCCATTTCCGGATTAGCTTAGTCCTATTTAGAAATTATTGAAATTAAATGTAAATGTAAGTTTAAAATGTTAAATGACCGTTGGAAATCCAGTTCTAATGACGTATTTTTTTCGAACTGTCTGATCTGGCCGCCTGTGCTCCGACCAACCCTTTGTTTATGGGGATAAACCCAACCTCTTTAAAAGGCCCTGGGAATTAGGTTGGGTTAAACCCGGATCAAAATTGGATTGATTGTTGGTAAGCGAGACGACAAGAATCTTTTTGTCTGCAGTGCTAGTTCCCCTCACCTCTCTCATTCCACACTTCTTCTCCTTGTTATATGATGGTCAAATCTCTACACGATTGTCTTGTTAGCGCAATATGTGTTGATTATCCTACCACCCCAACACCATGTACCACAGCCCTCCCTTTCCCCCCGAAAGCCGTCAGTTGATCAAGACAAATGAGCCTGGAAACAACTTGATGCCGCTGACCTAGTAAATCACAAAACCAAAGCAAGAGCTCCTGGCAGTCGCCGATATTAACATATTTGTTTATTTGTTGCGAAGGGTTCATCGGATCTTAAAAGGTTCGAAAATGTCTTTGCGTACTCTACCAATATTGTTTCTTAACTTGGGAGGAGAGATGCTGTATATACTGGACCAGAGGCTGCGAGCGCAATCGATTCCCGATGAAAAATCTAAGAAGGGTAAGCTTCGTTACGACTTCGGTATCTAGGAGACATGAAGCTAGTGAAGTTCAGGTTTTTTATTTTGTAATTGGCGACAGGAAACCGTTTTCATTTAATATGTCGCATATAGCTTTCAGTCTGTATTGTTAATAAACGTTTTTTTTTCATGTTAACGTTGGCGATCAGTAATTTGATGCGCGTACAACCTTTTTGTTATCTTTTCGGTAATTGACTGCTAAACGTTTTTGTTCAAAGAACTTCGAACAATTATTCAATTGCAAGAAAGCTGTAGTTAGCAGGAATTAATCTTCGTATATGTACTTACAAAATACATACAAAATATATGAAGTGCAAAAGAGTAATCTATTTCAAACTTGTCTTTAGTGATCTTTCAAATTTAGAAGCTGTGCATTTTCTTATTTTGAAATCTTTTTGTTTGGGATTGTTAAGCTGCATTTTATGTTTCTCAAAACCATCTGTTTTATTAACATTTGTATTCGGTGACACATTTATTTGACGATAATTGGTGTCTGCCAATAATTCGTTAAATTTTCCTCTTATGGAAGTTTTTAATATGTAATCTGGTCAAATGTTGTATTAGTCTTTGAAAGTTTACATTTACAATACATTGATTTTGCTCAAGGGTCTGTCTCTTATTGTTTTATTGGACATCTATTTTCTTATATGTGAAATAACTAAAATCACCTTTTAGGTTTCTTACCAAAAAAAGTATATTCTTGCATAATTTACAGTAAGAAAATTTTTGATAATATTTTTATTTTTAATTATTTAATTTGTAAGCACCAATAAACAGTTATTTGTATTATTAATAAATTATGTGCCTAATTATATTTTTCCAGTATTTTGTGAATATAATTTATCATAGACATAAAAATGTAAGCATGCTTGAAAACTATTTCAAATTCAAAAGTTTGTTTAAAGGAAAACAAATATATGTAAACTTCAAGTAGTCGAGTAAGTTGTGTACCCTTTATTGAATGGTTTCAAGAAAGTTTACATTATTAAAAAAGTCAAAACAATTACTGAACTTGTAAAGCATTTGTATGTTATTGAACAGCTCAAGGTTGAATTTCTCATGGTTCTTCCTGTGAGTAATATAAGCAACTGGGTTTAAAAATGCCAAAAAAAGGTGCATGACATTTGCAGACTGCTGATCTTATACATACATAAACTTTAAAAAATACACTCAACCCTAACCAGACTCTAATCCTAACCCAAAATAGGTTAGAATAATAATTAGTGGTAAGCTAGTTTGAGCTGCGTCGGTGTTTCTAAAGGACGTTAGTCCTTTTCGTCGGATTAAAGGGAAGAAAGAGAGAAAGTGTAGAGTTTATATAGGCAGGGAGATGAAAAACTAGCTAATAGAAACAAGGTAGCCATGGAAACATTGCAGACTGCAGACAATAAACTACAGACTTCAACGAAGCTGTTTCTATTGGCTAGTTTAGTTAAGATTGAGTTTGGGTCTGCTGTTGGTTGTGGTTGGTGCAGTTGGTAAGATCTCTAGAACCCAGTTTGATTCCTTACAATTTGACAAGATTTGAATAAGTCAACTCAGCTTTCCATTCCTTCTGGGGTAGGAAAATAAGTAGCAGCATCTGCTGGGAGCTAACCTGCAATGGATTAGTGTCCCATCCAGAGGGAGTCATAGACTCTCATCTGCTTAACACTATGGAATCCAGAGATAAGCGCTGGCCCCATTGACCATTAGGCTCGTAAACGGATTTAGGTAGCTTCGTTGAAGTCTAGTTTATTGTCTGCAGTCTGCAATGTCGTTTAAGTCTTTTAAAGTGTCTTGTTCTAGGATACATTACCATATATTACTGCCAGATTAGTCTGGTTTGGGATTATAATTGCAGAAAGGAGGTAGTGTAAGGTTAAGTGCGTAGCATGAAGACGTCTAATTGGAGTTTAAACTTGGAGAACAAGGAACATTAATGAATATGTAAAGTGTTGGATAGAATTCAAAGTACATACAAGATGTAGATACTAATACTGTTAGTATTTACTTTTTTGGTCACACCATTGTCTAAACAGTGGGTCAGTTTTCCTCATTAAAAAAGTGTGCACATGGCAATATTCAATAGATTCTTGTGAGTGAAGGTAGCATGGCTTAGCAGTTAGTGTCCTAGATTTGCATGTGGACATCCCGGGTACAAATCAATACTCTGCTGACTGCTGTATGGATTTGTCTTGGGTGATCCCTGAGTCACATCCACCAGGCTTTGTAAATAGCCTTGACTGGTTTGCCTCCTATCAGATGGGTTTTTTAATTGTGTTATGTTTGTGTCAAACTCGGAGATATTAGCTTCATAGCTATTTCCAAAAGTCCGGGTATAAATAAAATTTATTTTATTTTATTTATCTAATATTTGTTCTGTCTTGATATTTAGTAATGCACGATATAGTTGGAACAATGTTTAATAAACGATTCATGGAGGAACTATTCAAGCCGCAAGATACATACTCCAAGAAGGCAATGAGGACTGTGTTTGATAGATTAGCTCATGCGTCAATCATGAGACTTAACTCAGCCAGTATGGACAAGGTACCCACTCAGAAAAAATCTACTGTAATGGTGATGTATGTTGTGTGGTCTAAAACTTGTGTTAGATGTATATAAACTGACTTAAAAATCATTTCTTGTTTCCTTTTGCGTCATCAAGTTATGGTATGACAATGCCAAACTTCCTTGATTTTGAGTTTAAATGTTGTATATTTAATAAAATTGTATATTAAACATAAGTTTTGGGTTTTTCTGGATTTCTATAAAATTACTGATTTTCAGAAAAATTTGACTAAAGTGTCATTCAGGCAAACTATTAAAAATTTTGATTTTTAAAATCATTCCACCATTTCTCTGGCAAGATGCTCTTAGAATGCTAACAGCAGACTGTGTAATTCTAAATTAAAATTTGAAAGGAAGGTCATAATAGTTTTTAAGAGATGAGTTTCTTGCTCATTATTTTAATTAGTTGTTTTAATTAAATGATTTTTAAAGTACTGTCAGTGTTAATTGTGATAAAGTGCTACCCAACCTAATATGATGGATATCTTGTTTGATATTGCTTATTAGCAGCTGGTAAATAAGTTAATATACAGACACATATTATTCAATTATAGCAATTGAGAAAATTGCTGCATAGATTTTTTACAGTTGCTAACTAATTAAGTTAATTAATAATTACCACGACTCTTTAGTCATGGAACTCATAACTAAATATGTAAAGATCATTTTGTAATTATTTTATTTTTCCAGTTATATGATTTGATGACAATGGCATTTAAGTATCAGGTAGGAAACAACTCTTAAGCTCTGAAATTTGTCTGTAAAGTTATCTACTAAGAGGAAACAGCTCCTAACAATGTATAATAATGAGACATTAGAATAGCATTGGACAAAAAATAAATGATTAATATGTAAATTTATATGATTGACTACCATCTGCGGTTATAGCCCAGTTGGTAAGGTACCATTCTATTGTGCGGGAGGTCTTGGGTTTGATTCCCGGCCAGACCAACACTCAGAGTCTTAAAATAATTGAGGAGAAAGTGCTGTCTTTGCTCTAACATCTGCAAATTAATGGTTAGCCTTTCACATCTTCTCGGATAAGGACTTTAAACCATAGGCCTTCGGGGATTATATCATTCTGTGTTTATTTATATGTGTTGTAACAGAAATGTCTCTGTCCACCTTAGAGTGGTAAAGATGGTGTCCCCAAGTAGTAGGCCTTTGGCTGGCTAGAAAAACTTGACACCTACTGTTTTAAATAAAGTCTTTATTATTAGTGCTATTATTGTAAAAATTAATACTGATAATAGTGTAGAGTTTAACTGCCACAGTAATTTCTTTTAGAATACAACTAAAGCAACTTAAGATTTAGGGCAAAATGACCTAGAAAGTGGTGTTAAATGACCTGTAGTAAAGCAACAAAACAACGTGAAATGACTGGCAACTGAATAATTATAATAACTTACAGTTAATATAGTAATTAAAATAGAAGGCCAGTGTAAGCTTAAGGCTTGTGTAATCTAGCTGCAATAATATATACACAATGGCTGTGTCATAACAACCACACAACTGCCACCTGGTTAGCCTAGTTGGTAAGATGCCAGTCTATTGTGAGGGAGGTATCGGGTTCGATTCCCGGCCGGACCAACACTCAGGGTCTTAACATAATTGAGGAGAAAATGCTGTCTTTGCTATAACATCATTCTGCAAATGGTTAGACTTTTGCATCTTCTTGGATAAGGATGTTAAACTGTTGGTGCTGGACACTATCAAGGGACTTAAAAGAACCCACACATTTGTCGAATAGAGCAGGGTAGTGATCCCATTGTTGGGGTCTGTCTTCATCACTACTAAGTACTGAGGGCATTTATGGTTATTAATACATGTGAGCTGCTGTTGCAGACTTTCTAAGACCCTCAACTGCTGAAAACTGTATTTATTTGTGATCTGCACTTGTCTGATCATAATTATCCACATGAAAAAATTCATGTGCAATATATAATAAAATACTAAATACTATTATCATTATTAATATTTTTGTTACATGTGTGATAGCTGTATCCCATGTGTTAGTTGTACACTTCAGTCTACTTTAATTTATAGACAGTATTTTCTGTGGGAAACTGAACCTGTTTCAGTTAGCTGTGGTGTGCTGATGAGGCTGGCCAATATGAGACCAAAACAGTTAGTCCATGGCTGCTAACATTCAGGCTCTGCGCTCTGTACACGCCTAGTCCCTCTGTCCTGTGAATCGGCCATAGTACCCTATATAATTGCTGTGTCATTATACTAGCATGCATGTGGAACACAGTTAAAACACAGAAAGAAAAAAAAACTAGCGGTTAGCTAGTTTGAGCTGCGTCCGCCGGTGTTTCTAAAGAAACAATTTGGTAATAAAAATGTAAATTCTACACCGTAAAAAAGAAATACTGACGTTTCAGACGTTAGTCCTTCGTCGGAGTAAAAGGGTGAAGGACTAAGGTCCAAAATGTCAGTAAGTATTTCTTTTTTACGGTGTAGAATTTACATTTTTATTACCAAATTAAAACACAGATATACAAGAAAAATACTTTTCTGCACAGGGCAGAATAATATTAAGTTTCACAAACTTTTAATTCCTTCAATACTCCATCGAGAAGTCAGAATTTATAAATGCCTAAAGTCTTGTTCTACTGTTGGCAGGTTGCTCTTTGTTTAAGACCTGCTGAGGTTCTTCTTGTCACATATAATCACATGGATGCAATCAGAGGTTTTGTGTCAGACAACCCAGTACTAAGTACTCAAGTAGAAAATGTTTATAACCAGTTGTATGAGGTAATTTGTTGCAGACGTATAATTTTATGTCAGTATTAATTTTTCAGAGAAGTAATGATAGGGTAAGGACAAAACAAATTGACCACAGGTCCATGAACCTGCTCTCTGGACCAGGTCCATGAACCTGCTCTCTGGACCAGGTCCATGGACCACTTATACAGTGTGAGGACCAGGTCCCTGGACAACTTGTATGGGCTACCTGCTTTTTACCTAGAAAAACAAAAGGATAATTATAATAATTAAGAAAGAGAAAGAATAAGAAAGAAATCAAAATAAACCTCAATGCAATGGAGTCTACTCCACATGTGATGTCTAATTTTACTCTCTAGTACAAGTACAAGTGGTCCATGGACCTGGTCCATACAACATTACAAGTGGTCCATGGACCTGGTCCATACAACGTTACAAGTGGTCCATGGACCTGGTCCATACAACATTACAAGTGGTCCATGGACCCCTATTCCATGCTTTGTCCTTGCCCATATTATTTTTTATTTTTATAAAATCATTTTTTTTCTCAATACTGCATATGAGATAGCAAACTACAGAACAGACTTACAATATTTCTGTCAGTAAAAATTTAAAGCTAAATATAAATAAAACAAAATGTGTTTTGAATAATGAAAATATGTATCTATTTATTATAAACTATTAAATAAATTTAACTGCCAAACCTGGCTATCTTGCTAGCAGCACTCATGGTTTGAAGAGTTATACAATTATGCATTAAACTAACCCTTTCATTGTTGCACTCTAAATCTCATAATACAATATAGACATATATAATACATAAAAAAAAATGTTTTAAAAAAATTGAAATCATATACAGATTTTCAAACATTTATAATTAAGGTCAAACCTAATTGATTTGTGAGGGGACAGCTGATTATTTTCAGTCAAAATAATTTGTGTCAGTGTGTTTTTTTTTTCAGTCAAAATAATTTCTGTCAGTGTGTTCAAAAAAACAAAAAAACAGAAATTGTTACAGAAAAAAATGCAAACATTGAAAATAAAATTGAATAAGGTCACACATATTTTTTGTTGCATTTGGGAAATGAGGCTCAGCTGGATCCATGCCGATATAGATACATTAATTTGGTTTGGCTTAATTATGATTCCTCTTATTTGTTACAGGCCTACGGCTGCTTAGATTATGGTCAAAATGTAATATGAAACACTTTTAAAAAGATTAAATATTTATCTTATGTAAAATTTAATAAAATGCATTATCAAAAATATCATTTCCTCTAACAAAATGTCATTGTTTCTTTAATTTTTAAAATCATACAAACAGCATCAATTATTAAACAATTCTTTTAAAAATCTAAACATTATTGCTTAATTTCCTTTCCATCAATGTTACATATTTAGCTAAATGAATTGAGATACGAATAAATTTAAATTTAATCACAAATTTAAGCCAAATGATGGCAGTTAGGGTCAAACAAAATTAATAAGAAACAATGAATAAAAAAAAGAAGAGATAAAACTCATTTTACATAAAACACTATCAATCTGATCCTTTTAGAAAATATACATTATACAATTGTAATAAAGCCTAGGAAAAAATATTTTTTTTATCAATTCCATTAGTTTAGGGAAACTTCACAACAACTTGTCTGTCAAAAACGATTTGGATTTTTTAACATTCTAAACTTCAAAAGAAAAATTAAAAATTAGTAATTTTTTAAAATTAAATTAATTTGTACATAAAATGTTTAAAATAGCCTAAATGTATATATAACAATTTAATATAAAGTGTTCCAAAATTTTTATTTTACCATTGTAAATTACTAAAGCATTATCAACTTGGGTATAGACCAGCAAGCATAAAAGTTAATGCTTTTCAGAAGTGAAAACCTTAAAATAATATCATTTAATCTACAGGGATTTATGGTCTACCTAACTATCTGTCTGAAGAAGTCCAACGA
>JAOTRI020104857.1:2235-13709 GCA_028564885.2 Zoanthus sanctaehelenae
AGCAACAACTGGTTAATATACATTGTAAAGAGACATATAAACACTGACTAAACTGAAAAACTAAGCCGCCAGCACTATTTTGCTCACAGCAACAACTGGTTAATATACATTGTAAAGAGACATATAAACCCTGACTAAACTGAAAAACTAAGCCGCCAGCACTATCTTGCTCGCAGCAACAACTGGTTAATATACATTGTAAAGATACATAAATATTATTTAAACCGAAAAACTCGGCCGCCAGCACTGTACTACCTTGCTCGCAGCAACAACTGGTTAATATACATTGTAAAGATACATAAACATTACTTAAACCGAAAAACTCGGCCGCCAGCTTTATCTTCACCTTGCTCGCAGCAGCAACTAGGTACGCTATAAATATTCTTAGAAATATTCATTATTTCGGAATATCTGTGACATGGAATTTCCATTTTTACAATGACTGTGATATCGAAGAACCTGAGAGGTAATAAAACTGCTTACCATGCACTTACCCCAACTTACTTCGATATTTACATAGTAGATCGGTGAAATATAGCACGTATCAGCAACCCATATCAATCACATTTGGTGATATCAAAACCAGCCAATCAGAGCGCACGATTTTCATACCATCACGTTTGACTAATATGGGATTTTTCCCACTATGGAACCTGTCAATTTACATTGTAGATGATTGAAAGAAAAACCTGCACTCACTCGCGAGTTATTTTTTCAACACTTGAAGGTAAAACTCTTATCTCCCCGCGGCCATCTAATATCCTCTATATGAAAAATTTCATGAGTGAATATCTTCACGCGGCCATGTAATATCCTCTATATGAAAAATCTCATGAGTGAATATCTCCACGCGGCCATGTAATATCCTCTATATGAAAAATCTCATGAGTAAATATCTCCACGCGGCCATGTAATATCCTCTATATGAAAAATCTCATGAGTCAATATCTTCACGCGGCCATGTAATATCCTCTATATGAAATCAGATGACATTTGAAATATGATTATCACAATTGTATTGCTATTTTTTTCTTTGAAATTGCTTCTTGAATAAAATTGTTTTTTGCTTACGAAATGCTCGCAAAGCGGGAAAGTGACGACAGACTGTATCAATGTATAATTAGTTTTCATGCCGAACACGCATCACCTGATGTTATATTTGCGAATATTCTCGTCGATATTGTGAACAGGAAATGATTGCAGGCTTTATTTAATATGGACTTTAGTACAATGTTTAAATCGTTAAATAGAGTTACTTCACATTGGTGGCCACATTCACATTCTTGGGTCTGAATTCAAATGAGCCTTAGAAGCTTCCTTAGAAAGCAACGTCTTAATTTGATAAATTTCTACTGGATAACCTGTGGCAACTGAGAGCCTGGAAAAACAGTACAAGACTAATTTGAAAAAAGCAAAAACAAATTTTAGTGCCCACGATTTATCAAAGAAGTTTATAATTACAGATGATAAAGAAAATACAAATGTTTCTTATCTGTTTATGAACACCAACAGTATTTTCTATCCAGTTTAACAAAGTTTAAACAATTTTAAAAGATCCGATGCCAAAGGCTGATGGAGGCACGGACTTCATATCTTCATTGTCGACAATGTCTGGGGAATATTAGAAAAAAATGAAAACGTAACTTTCAGTTTTACATCATCCTACACAATGACCAAGTTTACTTTCAATTTTAAGTTTGACATTCATATGGCCATGTCCCAGAAGGACTGGAAACAAACAAACTCAAGAATTTGATTGGCTAAAATCGATCTTGACAGCGGTCTAGATTTTCCCATCTAGACCGGCATCTAGACCGATCTTATTGTAACTGTTGTTCTTGTTCCTTTGCTTTCTTGTTTGGCCATATAATAAACATTTTATCAACCGTGCGGTCGGTCTGTATGGGAGAATAGCGACCTTAATCAACTAGGACGGCGACGCCAACGACGACGGCAGAGAACAATAGAAAATACAATAACTGCACGTTGGAATGCAGCAAGCGGAGCACGTGCACGGAGTTGTCACTAAACTTGGAACGTGAAAACACCTGTTTTGGAGTTGTCAAGACTATTTGGACGGAACAGCAAAACCTTTCTCAGTATCTGTTTAGCTTCATGGAGACACATAAAATCGTTTTTTATCCACAAAGCGTAAGGCAAAGGTATAAAACTCCAGTTACTCGCACAAAAAAAAGATTAAACCAAAAAGGTGATTTCATGGAGCCGTCGTCGCTCACGTTCCCGTCCTCGTTGCTTAAGGTCCCTAATCTTGCCCTCGGTCGCTGTACTGGCGACCTCGGTCAAGATTCTCCCGTACAGACCTCCCGCTCGGTTACTAAGAGGTAATTAACAATATTCCCAGCGTGTTGCTACAGTTTATAACCAACGTTTCTTTTGCTACTTACGTCAATAAAGTTTGCATTCACATAATCCGAGCCAACCTTGTCCGGGTATGGCCATAGCTTCACTCTTGTACTATCATCTGACAAAACAAAAACGTCTAAAATAAATTCATTCATCTCTTTTAAGATTTTTTCAATCGAAAATTCCAAATTCTGAAAATGGGTAAACAACTAAACCAACTGGCTTCACCACCGACTACAACCACTATAGTACTTTCACCCCAACTACGCCGTCAAGATTTCCGGGAGTCCTAATTCCAACTTCAATGAGTTTTCTCTGGATACCGTTCCTTTTCCAAAACATACATCAGCTATAAATATCACATGATTTTGTGGTCCTGCCTTTGAGCAACTATGACAAAACTTTTTACCCACGCACTACCGGAAAAGTTCAATTGAAACAGATTTGATGTTATGAAATGAGATATTTTTGTGTGTCATACAATGTAATACTTACATGGCAAAATTGCAAATCTATTCTTTGTTTTATTCTCAGGAATGGAAGCACTTAGAAACGTTCCCCTCTCGTTAATAGCAACTTCAAGGTTCTGTTAAAACAAAGCAAAAGAATTCCATTTAAAACAATAATCCATAATCTATTTCAATATTTATGACAATCTCACTTGTCCGTGTTCTAAAAGGCTTTTACTCGATACAAAGTTAAAAAAGACATCTTTCAATTTCTAGAATTAATCCCGCGACACTTAGGCGAAAACGTGCGTCGACTTTTCTCGTGATTTTAGCTCGTCGACGTCTTGATCTTTGTACCTTTGAAAATGGAAAGAACGAGAACGGGAACCAACAACGACCGCCCCAGAAACTCACAAAGCTGGTTCGATCTTTACTTTTTTTGTAAGGATTATTAGGGTTTCGTTTCTTTACTTTAAACTCTGTGGATATATAGCAGAATGATTAAACATTTCTCCATAAATCTAAACAAATACTGAGATAAATATTAATATCATTATCGTTATTATTGCTACTACAGTCGAACGTCGATTATCCGGACCTCCATTATCCGGACCTCGATTATCCGGACCTCGATTATCCGGACCTCGATTATCCGGACATCGATTATCCGGACCTCGATTATCCGGACTATTTGATTATCCGGACTTTTTTCTCTGGTCCCAATTTTTTTTATGAATATTAATTGGTTGTGATCTTAAAAAATCAAAGTCACAAAAAGCCCAATAATCCTTTCAAAAGACACTCGAAACAGCGTATTATCCTGTTCTAGTTTCAAACTCGCAAATGCGATGAGAAACATGAGGACGAGAAACTTGTATCGACTAAAGCGCCAACGCAATGTTTCAAAAAATGCTTGTCGTGGATGGAATCACAGAGCGACACTGACCCTGTGCAGTTAATACTACTAAGACGAATGACGGACCTCGCAATGCGATCAAACTACAAGTCTTTAAAGCAAACAAACATGCTTGAACATTTTAGACGTTTGGAAATACCTTCAGGAACTGAAAGTTTTTATTTGTAAATACCTACATGTACAGGCTGTGCAAAATTCCCTAGAAAATGGTGTTTTCTTTGCTGTAACCTTTTGTTTACATTTCTATCTCATTAATATTCACGTTTTCGATTATCCGGACTATTTACCCCGGTCCCGACGAGTCCAGATAATCGAGGTTCGATTGTATTATTATTATTATTACTATTACTATTATTATCATTATTATTACTATCATTATTATTATTACTATTACTGTTATTATTATTATTATTATTATTATTATTACGCCATTCTTTAAGTTTCTAAGTTAGGATAATAATTTCATTGCATTGAGTGCAGCACATCTGATCAACTATATTTGGATTGTCAAAGCTTCAATTTTGTTATTATTTCATGATTCCAAACTCGATATAAAAAACAAATAGCATTCTTCTTTATAAAACACTATTTTTTTACATTTTATTTGTTATCTTACCCTAAATTCTGCTTGCAGATAAGTTTGTCGAGTGTTTGGATCAATTGAAGCGAGAACTTTCAGTTTGTCTTGAAGATGCTGCACTTTTATTTCAGTGTCTCCACACAAAGCCGCCTCAAGGAGTGCATCGTGAATGAAAATGTATTGTGCCTATAACGTCCAAATGAAGCGGTATTCCGTGAACCAAAACAGGAAACAATTTAAAAGTAAGCTAAAGTTTCTTTACAACTCGGCTGTTCGTTGTTAAGAGACGTGTTGTAGCTTTTAAATACCTTTCAATATGTTAGGTGAACAGATATATTGATACTGTAAACGCTCCAAGTTTGTTGGCGTTTTTCAGTTCTAAATAAGACATTTTACACTGATTTTATTTCTCTCAATCTGTCATTCATACAGTTTCAAGATATTCTACGAAATCTATTTTTGCCAATACCTGATTTTGTGGATTGGCAAATAGCCGTTTGTCTTAGCTTCTAGGTTGCATTTTAATGCAATTCTCAAATAGGAAATAAATGGACTTGATACTAGACTAAATTAAAATAATTTATTTAAAAATCACGAAATATTTCTAAGGAGACAGCATTTTATATAAGGAGCAGCCACACGTATCTGGATATTTTTGCTTTCAAATTTCGGCTTAAACACTAGGCACACGTGTCTTTTCAAAAGCAAAAAATAGCAGGATTCATTCTAGTCTCCAGGACACCGTATGAAATACAGTGTTGTTTCGCTTTCATTCTTACCAGGAACGTGCAGGCTATTGCAACGAGATTGCGTGAAATGCAATTACCAAAGCATGCACACATAGCACTTTTATGTTGACAAAATCTCTGGTTCTTTATGTTAAATAGACCCATTTCACGGAAGCGTGGCATTGATAAATATTCCAGTTTAAAAATTAGCTGTTTATTCTTTTGTCTCACGACAAGTCACTAAATGTTGTTCGTACCGTTTCAACTGCTTTATACTGCTAGCGAAGAAGACTAGCAGTAAGCAGTCGATACGTCGCGAACAATATTTAAAGACTTGTCAAGAGACAAAAGAATAAACAGTTAATTTATTAACTAACAGCCACGATGAATAATAACCTATTTCATAACATATTCCGGTTTTCATGAAATGAATTGTACCATCCCATTTTTCACATTAATAATGGTAAAAATGCAAAGTTACGATAATATTGCTCAAAATTTGGCGGGGATATGAGTTTCAAGGTAAATATTTCGACAAAATTTTGTAAATAAAATGTATGGTTTTGCATGACAAAGAGTTTTCATCTACTGTAATTATTCTGATTAGTGTTTGTACTTCCATTAATCTTTTCCCAACACTTCCCTACTAAATCGCTAGTTTTTTTTAAATCTTATATAAACTTACTGACCTCAGTTTGAACCATCTGGTTCCGTTGATTACGAATATGAGTCACAAAACCAAAAATGTCCACCACGCCTTCTGTTTTCATCTGATCCAACATGGCGTCTAGAACTATAAATGTTCCAGTTCTGCCTACACCAGCACTGAAGTTAGGGAAAACCAAAATGGCAAAAAACTTTAGAACCTTTCAGTAGAGCACAACAAAATATCAGTTAATTATGAAATTGTTTCAGCAGGATCAATGAAAACGCTTACTGTTTTACTAAATCGTTTTTTAAAATTTCCAACCCGACTATATTATGAAATAATTGATAAAGTTTCCGACTAAAAACCTAGGAATATATGAGAATTTCCTTTATTACATTAGAATTTTAAATTATAATTTGCTGTTATGAGTTGAAAGTTTCAATTTTAAATACTCGTATGTCACTGTCTGTGTGCACTAATGGTGCTGAGTAAAGAAAGAGCGGGAAAAACCACGAAACAATAAAACAATGTTCCTGACAAAAAACTTATGTATTCCGGGCTAGTTGGTAAAGATATATTGACTCATTAGCTTTCCATTTTTATTTGATATGCGTTGGGCTGAAACTTTATAATCAGAAAGGTTTTAAGCCGGATCCCATATGATATAAATTGTGTAGAGACAAAAGGCCGTTTCCGAGTTCTCTAGTGGCTCTGATCCAAAACGAGTCTAAGTGCAAAATCTTTCATATAAAATTCAGTCTCATTTTCATACAAATCGAAATTATTTTTATAAGATTGGCTTCGCACTTGGACTCGCATTGGAACAAGTGAACTCGGTAATAGCCGATTAGTTTATCAATGTAGAAAAAAAAATCTATTTTGTTGAATCGACTTGCCGACTTTTTATTTCAACATAAACAAAACTTAAAACATTTTTGTATGTTAACAAGAAATTTATTCCGATTTGGCAAAGTTGTTAGAGTGGACTGGTTATGAAACTAAGCAAACTACAAAGAAGATTACAATGTTTCTTTGTTTCATGTTGTGTGCACCGTCACGGTTAGGATCTATTGTTCCTGGTGTGATGCTTCATTAGTCTATTGGCCGTTTGCTTGTTTACATCTCAAAGTTTTTTGTTATTTGTGCACCATCATCATCAAAAAGAGAACAAAAAGTTATAACAAAGAAAGATATCAAGTTTCATAACCAGTTAATTCTATTAACTTTGATTTTATATTTTAGGAATTAGAACACAAAATCTAAATACTTACAGTCTTCGGAGTAACGGCAGATTAGCAAACCTTCCATTTCCTAGAGTTGAGATGTTGTTCCGCCTTAAATCCCTTATAAGAGAATAGGGATTGTTTGTATTTATGGGAGACAACGAATCTTTAAAAACTCAATACCTGTAGACTCTCATTACACAAAGTTCAATACAAGCACTCAAAAAAGATTGCAATGTTTGATCGTTGTTTTAAAAGTGTTCGCCCCAGACATCATGGCAGTGCTATCAGCTAGACCCGTTGTGTGACATTTTACCCTTTTACAGCCTTTATTTTATCTTGCACTGAGATAAGAGATAGGAAAAAATTATTTATTTTTAAGACTCTTGGTCGAATGAGCTCCTCAATTCTCAGCAAATCCTAAACATAAAGTCATTTGCAGTGTCAAAAAAAGAAAGGGAAAACATCCAAACCTAATAATACCAATAACCTGTGAACAAACGTAAGTTTATGAAGAGCTCAGGCCCATGAGTAAGATTCTTGTATAAGGGACCTCGAGTCCGTATTTTTACTCCTTGGAACCTCACTAAGTTCTAAATGTTATAAAAAAATAATTACAGCGGAAAGCACTTAACTTCTCCCCACTAACGTGCGTGATGAACCAAGTAGTTGTTGCTGGAGGACTATTGTTATGAATACAGATTTAACAAATGCAAATATAAAGCTAAAGCGAAAACTCAGCTTTTATTTTAATCTGCAGAGAATTTTTGTTTTCATTATTTTTCATCTTTATCCAGCTCCACGAAACGGCATATGAAATATTTTGAATAGAGGCCTTTGTCAAACGACTGTTGGTCTAAACAAAAAGACTCCAAATTACACACATCGTCTTTACCGTCATCGGGTAAGCTAGTTGGTAAGGTGCCAGTTTATTGTGCGGAGGGCTCGGGTTTGATTCCCCGCCAGACCAACACTCAAGATCTTAAAACAACTATATATATTTTTATAAAAACACCGTGGCAGCTTGCCATTCATGACACACATTGTATATATGGTGATTTTATGTTTATTAATTTTAAACTAAACTTTTACTTGAAATAAATAAATAAATGACCCATGCCGTAGGATTGCTTATGAACAACGATTCTTTGATTCTTTTTATTCATACTGAAACATTTTGCAGTTCGGTTATCGCAGCACTTTTTTTTGACAGAAGCCGCTAGTTATAAATATTTACCTGATGTTGACCGTGTGTAAATAATAAGTATTGATTGATTGATTGAATGTTTGATTGATTGATTGATTGATTGATTGATTGATTGATTGACAATATCGCAGTCAGAAATTGAATTATTGGGTTATGCTATGCGTATCATTGATCTGCATGCAAATAGAGAATTTTTATCAAAATCCTATTTTTCAACAAAACGCCTAACAATTTCAATTAGTATATTGTTCCTTTTTTATTATCTGTTTTATGAAGGGTGATATATAGCCCAATAGTATTTAAAATAATTATGTTCTAGATATATTCCTCCATGAGGCACCCCAAAAGATTTTTGATTGCTACAGCCAAGGTCACAGGAACCTGCATCATATCCTCACAAGCAAACTGTTTATAGCCGCGGTTTTAGCATCCTTAGTTTATAGGCCTTGGTTTGTTTCAGTTTGGGAATAAATTAAATTTGCAATCTATGGAAGTGTAAAAGACAAGTATGACAAGAAATGTTAGGATTTCCTAACAAAAACTTCAAAACAACATCGAACTTACTTCAATAAAACTCATTACATAAATCAACTTAATAGCATTAATAATAAACCTTCCCCCACTGGAAAAAAATCCACATCTGAATATTGTCAAAATCAATCGATCTCCGTATATCTGAAAACATACGGCCTACCGTGCAAAAAGAAAAGATCATAAACCTTTGGGCAGTATTATAGTCTTTAAAGCTTTTACTCTTGCTATCTTTTGTATAGAAACAGACTTGCCATACAATTTATATAAGTCATTATCACAAAAAACTCTTTTCTGCAAATAACAGAATTAAAGTTTCCGCATTGTAGTTGTAAAATGTTTTAACCTCTCTAAGCAACTCAAAGTCGAACAATAATTACTTCTAGTTTAAAAGAAAATTAATTGGTTATGAGGCAGCATGCGCGTTTGTTAAAAAAAATGAGGTTTGCTTAAAATAATCTTATTTCTACCTTTCGAGATTAAAAGGTTTTTTTTGCAAACATAATCACAAGGATGATCCTATTTAGCTCTCTTTAAATCCAAGGGGGGAGGGTGGCATAACGAAACGGGTGTATAAGAAAATGAAAAATTATTAAAGAAGTAACAATCCAACAAAATGTCCAAAAAGAGAATTCAAACTTTGCTACTGCAACAAAAAAGGAATATATTTGAGTACTTATGGCGGTCGGTTGACTAAACTTAATAAGAACCATCATTTTGAACTTTTAAAACTGTCATATTTCACAAACAGACATTGGGGGATAAAGGATGAATTGATGAACAAGACAAAGAGGAGCTCTGACAATAGCTACAAGACATTGTGAATCAAAAGAAGAAGAAAGACATTCTCATCGTGATGGAAGACCTGAATGCCAAGATTAACAACGATGGAAGAGAGATGTGCATGGGTAGGGA
The DNA here is from genome assembly GCA_028564885.2 of Zoanthus sanctaehelenae. Classification (NCBI taxonomy): domain Eukaryota; kingdom Metazoa; phylum Cnidaria; class Anthozoa; order Zoantharia; family Zoanthidae; genus Zoanthus; species Zoanthus sanctaehelenae. Next base: position 11,798 of record JAOTRI020104857.1, read on the forward strand.
GGTGCATGCATGGAGAATTGAATTAGTATGCAGAACTGTACAGTTTTGTGGTTTTTTAATTGGTCATAAGTGGTAGCTTGTGTAATTGGCAGGAGCTAACAAAGGCTGTCTTATTCTGCAAAGCCCACAAACAATCACAGTAACTTTGGTACAAGTGGCAACGGAACTCGTCAGATGTATTGATTAATGTTGTTTATATAGCGCAAGCTAATTAAGGCCGCAACATTCTAATTTTTCTTAATTCGTGTAATACAATTATCATTTAATAAAGGGTTAGGGTTAACAGAAGATTATCCACGGTTTTAAACAACTCCCTTTATTATATAATGATTGCTGGAAGTGTAGACGTTCAAAATCTAGATTACAAAGTAGTGTTAGTAAGTGAAAGGTGAACGTTAATTCAAATCAAAGAAAGATACTTACCCAGTGGCATCTGGCTTCTCTTCCGATTAACAAAACTAAAACTAACCTAGTGTACGTCTGTGACATCATCGTATCACACCAATTAAGAAATATTAGAAAGTCGCGGCCTTAATTAGCTTGCGCTATCAAAGCAACAATACTTTATCAACACTCCCTTATCTGTAATGAGACTTAAGTAATAAGTTTATTCATGATCAAGTAAAATGAGTTCACTCATTGTTCATCAATAGGTAGTATTAAGATCAGTCGTTGTACTGGTCTCGGTACAGCATCAAAGCCTTTGCCTTATATTTCGTGGTAGGTTCATTTGCTATGAAGTTCTAATATTGTACGTCGACTTTGCGCATTTGATCCGTTCCTGGGTTGATATTTGAGATTTTATCGAGCTTCCATTGTCCTGATTAAATTAGAATCTTCATGTTTTTATGGGAGGTATGCCATTTTTGTCTTATTAACAAACTCGGAAAATAATCACTTGTGCACTTCTTCCAAAAGGTAGTGACTATTTTTGCCCAGGTGTAAATCGTTGTTTGTTGCTCGCTTTCTCATTAAAGGGGCCACTTGGTACTTGTAACGTGCCTCTACCAAGCAAAAAGTTATTCGGGCAAAGTTATCCTCAATAATCAGATGATTTAGGGTGTCTTGCAATTGGCCTCTCATTAAGTAAGTTGGCGACTTCGTAAATTATTGTATGTAACTCCGAGAATGTTAAAATACTATAGCCGATGGAAGCGTTAATTGCTCGTTTTACAGATCTAATGAAATCTTCTGTAACACCATTTTTTTAGGGTGCGTCTGCTGACGTAAAGTTCAACTCCAATCCTTCTGTAACGCCAAACTAATTAATTTGTTCCAATCCTAAATTTTGATTATGTTAGAGAGTTCTCTATTTGTTGCAACAAGTTGGGTACCATTATCTGAGAATAGTTTGGATGGATAACCATTTAGTGACACGAATCGTCTAAGTACCATCAAAAATTTATTTATACTATAATCAGCTGTTATATCCACACAGCCAGCTCTTGTCCCTAAACAATTAAATGTTACAGTACTATATACGCTTTGGACGCAGTTCTTTTCTTTATTTTATCTCCAATTCTGTAGGGTCCAAACAAATCGATACCTGTACTGTACCAAGGTGGTTGTCCATTCCTTGTTTACTGATCCTTTTATCGCGCTTTCTACAAATGACGCATTTGGTCTTAATTGACTTTACAAGTCTCAAGAGTTTTGGAATCCAATCTTTAGTGCGTACTTTGCTGGCCGTAGTTAGGACGCCATGATATCCCATTTTGTTTATACTTTACAAATAAACGTGAGAATGGATGATCGTAGGGTAATAATATTACTTTTCTTATATTGTAGCTCATCTCCAAACATAACTCGCTACGTCCTCTTATTACAAATACACTAGTAGTAATATGTGGGCTATAATACCACATATTTTCTCAAAATTCTGTCAATCATGCCATGGCAACCGTCAAATCAC
>JAOTRI020104867.1:0-36787 GCA_028564885.2 Zoanthus sanctaehelenae
ACTGACTGACTGACTGACTGACTGACTGACTGACTGACTGACTGACTGACTGACTGACTGACTGACTGACTGATTGACTTACTGAATATACAAGCAGACCAGGGATCAGCAGTTAGAGATAACCCAAAAGACATTTGATGGAGGGAACAAACTAAAAACATTTCGTAAATTTAAAAATCGAAGAAATTTTACTAGAAGTTAATAAAATTGAACACTTAAGAAAGTTATGAGTAAGTAACTACATGCTACAAATTGAAAGAGGACGCTACCGGCAAAGTTTGCATTCATCCTCAGGCGTTCACATTGACTTAATTTTACCATTTTAGGCAAAAATATTTGTATATAAAAGGGTAAGGAGTCAATAGCCAGGGCCGAGCACTCCCGGGAGTGAGAGAGACTGCGTCACCGTTTTACAACGTACGGTTTCCGCTGAAACAATAAAGAATTATTTACGGATGTGCTTAAGGAGGCTTTTTATAGTAAAGACGCAATGAAAAAAAAATGACCTGCATTAAATAATAGAAAACAAAATAAATCGACATGCCGTGGTAAGAGTAAGGAAAAGTAATGAATCAAACACGATAGACTTTAAAAAACATTCTCTATTATTCATCTAACATCTATTTTATCATATTAAATCTCGGTCTTTTATGTATATTTTTTAATTTTGATAGGTTCCGAAGGGGTTTCCAGGGAATTGCGGGTGGGTTCCAGGTTTTACAGACACCCAGCTTAATACGATATCATTTCATAACTAAGAGAAAACTTAGTAACATCTGATCAAGACGTCGATTGATGATGGCTGATAAAAAGGTAATTTTTAAACAATCAAGACAGTCAAAATTACAGAAAATGATTTCAAGATAAATTGTTGATTTTTGTTCGCGAAAATGCCAATCTTGATGTTTTCTTTACAAATTCTGCATTTATTCTTTTTCAAGCTTATGGAATTTTTTTACGTGAATAATGACGCGAAATGGAAGCACTTCTTTGCAAGTGTAGAAAAAAAAGTTTATGCAACCACCCCTACCAGTCTTCGTTATTCCTACAGAGACATGCTATTCCACCTTACACTCTTTTATGATTAGTCAACTAGGACAGACAGTGGCGATGATTGGTCAACTAGGACAGACGGTGGCGATGATCGGTCAACTAGGACAGACGGTGGCGATGATTGGTCAACTAGGACAGACGGTGGTGATGATTGGTCAACTAGGACAGACGGTGGCGATGATTGGTCAACTAGGACAGACGGTGGCGATGATTGGTCAACTAGGACAGACGGTGGCGATGATTGGTCGACTAGGACAGACGGTGGCGATGAATGGTCAACTAGGACAGTCGGTAACGATGATTGGTCAACTAGGACAGACGGTGGCGATGATTGGTCAATTAGGACAGGCGGATCTGACAACTGTCGGCACGAAAGTGAGATTCTTAACGGTTCCTCCCGACTGGACCAGGGTTTTAGGAGCAGTTACAGAATACCCATCCACTATTGTTCTAGATTTAACTGCGCATATATTTCTTAAGAACGAGGAATGCGCAGAATAAATTACAGAGTCTGAGAATGGTCGGGTATTCTGCAATTTAGCCAGTATTCATAATATTATATATTCTTGTATTGACCCCATTCATGCAATTCAGCCTTAGCTGCAAAACTGAAGGAAATAAACACATTATCAGTATTACTAGTGGCGATTTTCAGCAACTTGCAATGCAATGCTGACATTATAATGAGAAATAGCAAGTTGCTGTGACGTGTCAGACGATCGAGGGCAAATTTTTTTGCAATTCGCAATAAACTCGTTTGTTATGTAAGATAAAACCAGTTGATAAAGCCATTCATTGGCTCTTCACATTGGTTGAGACATTGGAGTTGCACAACAGGTTGATGTCAAAATGTTACACGCTGTAACTGGTTAAATATTACAAGAATGGCATGGGTAAGAGATATAAGAAGCAGAATATCATGAAAATTTACAAATAAATGCGCTAAACTTCAGAATACCCCGCCATTTTCTGTAATTTATTCCTGGGTATTCCGATTCTGAAGTTGCTTCAATAAATGAATTTACAGATTCGCGCAAGACCTACAAGAATTTGTTCCATAATTAAAATACCTTGACTTGAATTTGTCACGAACGGGACATTGTTCTAAGTACGGCATTGTAATAGAATTTTGTGCCTCAACGAAAGCTTTTGTTTCTTCAGAATCTGGATCTTCCAGCCATGAATAAGGATCTGCTATGGTTTTACCATGATAATCATTCACAGTAGAACTTCTTCGAGAGGCGGGATACTCAATCTTCCGGACAAATTCCGCCATCTTTTAAAACTTGAGATCCAGGCTATCTCTCTGTGTGGACCGAGTGGAGCAGGTGGCACATTCCACGTTTAAAAGAGTGCATTATTGACTTTTGTGCGGTCTAATTGGTTTAAATCCATCACGTGATAAAGAAAACAATCAGATATTGACATTTTAAAACTTTTAAAGACAAAAACAATTGAATTTGCATAAGTCCTTTTATATCGCTTTTATCACTTACATTTTTATTCGCTTCCCCTGAAGAAGGTTGTTGTTTCAACCGAAACGTTGGGAAACTTTAAACCTATTTTTTAAATGTATATATTTTAACCAGAGTTACTGTGTTTTTTAACAACTTTATCCTACTATTTTCATCGTCGACAAACTAAAAGTAAAGTAACTATTTTTTACAGAATAGTTTTCAAGCCAAACAAGGTTTGAAACTCCGATAGAAGAGACGAAGAAAGAGGAGCCAAATGACTGCCTGAAAGTTTTTTGTTTGTTTTTTTTTGACGCAGTTAAGCAGAAAGACGGAAAAGATTTCAGTTTTGTCTAGTGAGTACGCCTGGCCGCATTTGTAATGTTTTGACGCAAAAATAAAAATAAAGTCTAGCTTTAACTAGCGAAAGATGTTTTGTCCTCGATATTTTTTTCGACCAACTAGTTGGACTTTATTGAAACAATTTTTTCTCTCGCCCTCATGGCCTCTTACTCTGAATAGCACATTCGGACTTCGGCCTCATGGTCTATTGACACAGAGCCCGTTCGGGCTCCAGGAATAATTGTTAATTATACTAAACGAGATTGGTTTAATGGTTTTAAAAGCACTTGAAAGACGATATTAATATCCTTTTTAAAACGTGTTTTCAAAACATTGAGGTGTTTGTCAAATCTGAAATCTTATTAATTGCTTTAAAAATTTAGTCAAAAATTTTAAATGGTAAAGCCAACTAAATCTCTTCTAACGTTCTCACAAACCTCGAAGCACCAGTATTTGATTTCTGTAGTTTGGATGAGACAGGTACGATGCTGGGATCTGTAGATGTATTACTATCACTCCAGTATTGCAGTAATTATAGCAAAGTGTTGTGTATCCTATGGATCCTAATAGCTAGTGACTTCATCGTTGGTATGCCAGCCTTGTTGATACATAAATATTGTTTCGGGGGTTATAAACTGGTAGCCTATGAATCATTTTCGAATGATCTGAAGTTTGTCTGAATATAAAAATGCCGAGCAACCCTGTGGCTAATCACTATATCGTCATTGATTGCCCTGTTGCCAGCCAGGTGGTCGTGATGGTACAGTGGTTTAATAGCACACTTGGCTGGCAACCAGGGGACGCAAGTTCAATTCCCACTCACGGCATATATTGTTTTGTCATTCAAAAAAAGGAACATCTAGTTGTACGCTGTCGCTATTTGTATATTCACCATTAACAATTTATTTAGCAAAGCGTTGTGTATCTTTGGTTCCCACGAGCTAGAGGCATTGTCGTTGGTATTCCTCCTTGATACACGTGATATGTATACTAATTCATTTGAGGAAAGATATGTTATAAATGTGACAAAATCAAATGCCACTTTTACAAAAACTATATATTTTTATCATTTTATTGACAACTCCATTACTCAAAGAAGCATTTTTTTTTATTCTATAATAGAAAAATAACTAGCGGTAAACTAGTTTAGGCTGCATCGGTGTTTCTAAAAAAATGTAGTGATGAAAATGTAAATTCTACACCGTATGAAAAAAAATACTTACTGACGTTTCGGACGTTAATCCTCAACCTCGTACCCAGGGTCATTTCACTGACGTAGACGTCACTACTACGTCAGTGAAATGACCCTGGGTACGAGGTTGGTTAATCCTTCATCGGAGTAAAGGACTAATGTCCTTGCACTTTACTCCGACGAAGGACTAACGTCCGAAACGTATTCTCTTTTTTACGGTGTAGAATTTTCATTTTCATTACTAAATCGTTAATTCTATAGTTTTGGGAAACGCCATACCTTGTTTGGGAGCCACGCGATTACGATGGACTTGAGATGTTATCAGTAAAGCCGTCTGAAATGTGGATACCGGATCTCACAGTGTATAATGTGTAAGTTGAAAGCACGGTAGGAACGATCAAGCATGGAGGCTGTTATGTTGGTGATTCAAACGAGTATTGTGTCTGCGCATGCCCTAACCCATTTTTCTTTTTTTAATGTGAGACTATATTTAGACACCATTAATTCACCTATCGCACGAAGTTCATTTATTTGTGGTCTTTTTTTTCTTTTGAAGTTTCACTTGAGACTTCACTCATAGCTTCCCCGAAATCCTCGAATTGTCAACGCAGAAATAGTTCTCGCTTGTCCTATCGCTTTTCTCTCTTTCGTCCCCCCCCCTCCTCCCCCCCCCCGAACTTGAAAACAATTATGAACAGAAAATGAAAAAAATGTGATGACTTCATTACTGAAGAGCAACAACCTCTTATTTTTTTTTTTGTCTGGCCAATATTGGGAATATGAGAATCAAAGCAGAAATGGAGTAGAAAGACTAAATGCCGCCTATTCAACTACAACTCATGGGTTTGCAATTGTGGGAGGATGCTACAATAACCATAAATGGGGAAAGTGGAGCCCACAGTTTTTGAGGAGGCCACAGTTTTAGCCATTGGAAAAAGTATTCATCTGTAAATATATTAGATTATTTATTATTATTATTATTATTATTATTATTATTATTATTATTATTATTAAGGTAATTATTATATTACATTTCAACATAGAAATATTTTATTATTATCATTATATTAATATATTTCAGCTTCATGCTGATATTGTTCCTCAATTTTTGTTAGTTTTCCATCAATCTTAACTTGTTCTTAACAAAGCGTGTACTTCATTTAGCAATAGTTAATGAAGGTTTTTTCGCATTCTCATAAACAGAGTCAACGATAAGCAAGAGACGAGTCTCTTTAATGCGATGGACACAAACATTGCTATAAGTTACGATGGGAAAGTGATGTGGTTAGCACCTGCAATACTACGGACGGATTGCAAGATTGCGATCGACTATTTCCCTTTCGACAGCCAGAGTTGTAACATCAAGATCGCCTCGTGGGTTCACGACATACGATTCATAAATCTTCATTTCAAAAACGAAAACAGGTACAATAAAAAAACTCCTTTTATAATAACTAAAAGCTTCAATCAATTTAGCTTCTATCTTTATCAAACCGATGTTATGGCGGGGGTTGACCTAAAAACATACCTCTTTTTAGCAGTTTCTCGCGTTTCTGTTCCTGCGTCTCTTCCAAACTATATACATTTTTAGAAAGCTTATAGCCCAAAGACTGTGGGCAAAATATTTCTGGGCCCAAAAATTTATTTGTATTATGATACCTACCGTTAAATTTTGCCACCTGCGGATACCACCACAGCTTACTTGAGAAAAGATTACTAATGCTTGATTTGATCAAAATGAATGTTTCTTATATTTTTCTAAAGAAAAAGAATTGCTTTCTGTTTTAAGCATATAGGGATTTTAAAATGTTAGAAACACATAAAATAGCAATTAGTCAATATCGAGAAACAGAGCTTATGTAACTTATACTGCTATAGACTGAAGAGTTCTATGCTTTAGAGTGGCTGTCAGAGAAAATCAAGCAGATAACGAAAGATAAGGGTCGGCGGATTCTCATCATATTTTTGCTGTAAGATATCCTTACTTGACTTGCCATCATGGTAACATTATTTTCTTAATTGTGTTAATTGGTTTTAAATATGATTATCACCCTGAGTTCACGCCATTTTAATTTTGAATACAGTCATTTTTTGACCAACTTTAATACCTTAGAACTCCAAAGCGACAGTATTTTGATGAGCAATTTTTTTCCTGGGATAAAGAGTGACTCTTGTACTAAGGACTGAGCACTATAATTAATTTTCTGAAAGTTCTGTTTAATATTTAAAACCTTGGCAAGATAGCAAGAATCCTGATATTGTCGAATATGGCAAAAGTGGACGTTTTAAAAAAATGTTTTAATGAAACGGCTATTGATTGCGGTGAACTTATTAAATACTGGATTGCAATTTTGATGATTCGTAAAATAGGGCCAGCATTATTCCAATATTTTACAGTTCTGTCTTTGTAGCACTCACGTCGTCTTCGACACACGTACTCACACCACCATATTATCAAATTTTTTATTTTTTATACCCAGACCTAAACCCTGTGGGAATACTTTTGCAACTGCTGCTTTTTAAAATCACAGATACGCCTAATTAAATATTCATCTGTAGAGGTTTGGACGTGTCGATTCTATTATAATAATATATTTGGCACTAGATTTGGAAAGCTCGACATCAATGTCTATTTTTAAAATTATTATTATTATTATTATTATTATTATTATTATCATTATTGCAGTATTGTACTTCTAGATGCTGAGTTTACTAAAGAACATAGGGCGTAATAACGTAACCTATGTTCCTTCAAGGATTATAATTTTCTATATTATACTTAGTGCAAAATAATGAAAACCAAATAACATTAATTAAAACCGGCTCATATGCCTAAAAAAATCTAATTTGGAAACGACGTGCTAGTATTTGCTAGAAAGACTGGCAACTGTTTACTATCAATTTCTCTAACTTTTTACAGTCTATCTTCAAGTCAATTAAGCAGCAATGTCTGAGCGACGTGGAGCGTACTTGAAATGACCGATCTCTGCATTATCCTTTAAAAGATTTCTCTACTCTTAGAACCTATAGGAGCATTCTGAGGGATCTTTCCATGTCCACACTCCAATCTCCCAATGCATCTATAATTATATTATATTGGTTGATCTTGTAACCCTTGTACTTGCACTGTGCATTCAGCTCCCATCAACGCGGTCCATACTTGAGTGTTTTCTATTCATCTTTCTTGCCACGATTCTCAACCCACGGACAGCCCATCTCGATGGTACTCACTGTCTTCTCCGGATAGTATCCTCGCATCCACCAGGTTTGCCCTCACCTCGTTATGCTCTGCATAAACGGGAATTTCCCAAAACACTTGCAAATCTTGAGATTCATACAGTACCTTGGGTTTTATCTTGGAGTAGCACGGAGGAACCTCGCCAGCCAGCTTAAGATCTCGTAAAAGCTCAAAGTACAACACCTTTAAGGCCGCATTAAACCTCTCAAGGTATTTATTTTGGACCAGCGCTGAACATTCCGCGATCCCGTGTGCCATACATTCTGTCCCTTTCCCACACAACCTGCAAATGTTGTCGTTTGTAGGGGTGGTACCGATCTTATGATATGAATATACTTTTGTTGGTAGCATTGGCTCATATAACTCCATCATACCCGCGATCTTATGGGTCGTTGGACGTTGGCAGGTTGTCATCCACGCGAAACATTCTTGTCTACTCTTTTCTTCATCATCCCATCTGAAAGTTGAAAGCTTTCCTTGCCACCTTTATCCTATGGCTTTTCTCGTTGTACTGACCTCTAATTCTCTGCTTTAACCTATCCTTGATCTTCTCCTTCGGCACTTCCTTGCCTTTCTCATCATATAACTTCGGGTAGGGGTACAAGCAATTCAGAGAGACACCCTACTCTTCGGCGAATTTCCCTCCCTCTGTCACGTATGATCTGTGCCCTTTAACAGCAGCTTGTCCTTCATAAACGCGCACTAGGCCCATGGTAGGATCTTCATTTCCGTATAACTTAGCAGCTACCTTGACTTTAATCTGCTTATATTCAGCCTCCACTGACTTAACACCACGTCTCTCCCATTCCCCCACACGTCTAGGGAGATACATAAGTACAATTGATCCAAGTGGGTGCTTCCCACCATTCTCTCAGATGATATTACGAGATTCCCTGTCGATGTTACGAAGGTCCGTTACACACCATTGCTGCGACGACATAATATATGACAACACTGGCAATACAAGCTCCTTGGTAGCCGTGACTTTCTTCTTAAGCGAGAGGGTGTTAGACCAAATGACTGACAACCTTTGTAGGTAAACAAGAGCTGCAATGTCTAGAGCTAGTTTCTCCTCCTGTCTGTAGGCGCTTCGATGTGCCAAGGAACGATACTTCGCATCTTCTTTCAAACAGTTGATGGTAGGCTGACAGTCAGCTGAATAGTGCCGATATCAAACTTGATGATCAGTTGGTCGAGGAAGTACAAGAGTTTCTTTGGTATCGTTCCCAAGGCTCCAACTTTATGGATAGTATTTTTGCCCTCACTCTCCACATTCTCTCCACTTCGGTCCTCAATTCAGAGTAATTGGTAATCTTCTCGTTCTCCTTTTTTGCCACTCCATAGTCTCCTGAATAGCCAAATCAACGATAAAGCACTCCTTAGTTTTCAACTTAATTAGGATGATATCTGGCCGTCTGTGCTCTCTAACTCGGTCGCTTTGGACATTGAAGTCCCACAATAACTTGATTTCCTCATTCTCGAGGACTTTTTCGGCATGTTTGTACCATTGGCCACTGATTATTATTATTATTATTGTTATTATTATTATTATTATTATTATTATTATAATAATTATTATTATTATCATGATTACTATTGTTATTATTATTATTATCATTATTGCAGTATTGTATTTCTAGATGGTGAGTTTACGAAAGAACATAGGGCGTATTAACGTAACCTATGTTCCATCAAGGATTATATCTTTCTATATTATACTTTGTGCAAAATAGTGAAAAACAAATAACATTAATTAAAGCCGGCTCGTATGCCTAAAAAACCTAATTTGGAAACGACGTGCTAGTATTTGCTAGAAAGACTATCAACTAGTTACTATCAATTTCTCTAACTGTTTACAGTCTTCCAAAGATTCACAAGGACAATTAATCAATGTACAATAATCCTTACATTTAATTAGTGAGCCAAGTTTTTTACGTCAACAAGGACTTTTAAAACGGATTGACATGACGGTGCTTGCTCCACTAAACGTTTGATGAAGCATTTGAAACCAATAGATTACTAATCTTCGAAAGTCTGATTTGAAGACAAACTATACTATTAATCTTTTTGTTTTCACCAGTTCCCCATTCCAACCAAAAAAAAATAATGATTGCAATCCTATAACTTTCCTTCGTACTTAAAATATAACAAACGGATTCATTTTGTGTATAGATTGGGTCTGTATAGTATGGAGAGATTAAGCACCGGCTCCATGGACATATATTCGTCAAGGGTTTATAGTTTGTTATATTGTATTTAACATTATCATGATTATATTTGCTTCAGTAATATTACTATTCATAATGATTATATGATTACTAAAAACTGATCTAAACCTTGTTTGATTTGCTATCTCCTTCTACAGTACGTACAATATTTCGGCAAGTTACCGGGAAAACAGTGAGTGGTATTTGGAGTCAATTAAAAGAGAGCGGAAATTGGAGCCGTTCAATTGTTGCCCAGCGCCCTTCAGTACTCTTGTCTACACGGTGAGAGTCCGTAGGCGAGCATCTTACTACGTTTTGAACATCATTCTTCCATGCGGTATTATTGCCATACTCTCGCTAACATCGTTTAGTCTTCCCCCGGAGTCGGGTGATCGTATCTCACTAATTACAACCATTCTCCTAGCCATGTCAGTCTACATGACCATAATTGCCGAAAAGATGCCTCCCAATTCTGACGCCTTTCCAAGCATCTCTATTTTCTTCATGATTATTATGATACAGATCGCATTGGTTTTGCTTTCAACGTCTTTGATAATTCGGTTTCACTTCAACAATGGGCCCCTGCCATCGTTTGTGGAGTTCTTTATCAATACCAAAATAGCAAAACTTGTGAGAATAAAAAGAAAGAGAAACATGCAAATGAAGCACTTGGCTCAACACTGCAATAGTGTTGTAGAGGTAACTCCAGAAACTCGGAGAAACGAAACAGAAAGCAAGTTGAATGGTGACAACCAAGTTACAACAAATGAAACACCGAACTCACTGGAGACAAGGAACGAAGAAGACATCTTCAAGCACAATGTTGAAGAGTGGCAATTAGCATCTTCCGTGTTAAATCGCTTGTTTTTTATTGCTTTTCTTTTCAGTTCTTTGTTATCGATATTTGCAACTCTTTACAGTATTTTTGCATGACATATTCTTCATTTAAAGTCACAAATGACTAGATTTGCTAGATAGTGAACGCGGAGTAGAAAAAGTTTTGCTGCTCTAGTTAAAAGTTTAATAAACTTAATATGCTTGCCTTTTGCTGAGTATGTCAAGATTTTGCATTTGACTTATATATATTGCTAAAACATTTGGATAACAAAAAAGAAAGAAATGGAACTTCTCGGAAAGTTGTTGTTGTTTTTCATCGCGCGCTGTTATACTGTAATTATAAACTTTTAACATGTTTAAAAACAGCTAGAAGCTCAAGTTTTGAGAAACAAAACGGAAAGTTTAGTTCTCTAAGATACGTCCAAGTTTTTTTTTGTTTTTTTTTTTGTTTTTTTTTGAGTTATGGACTATAGATCGACACAGTCTTGTAATTGGTGATGGAGACAGTGAAACATGCCGGGCTCGGTTTCTCAAAACTCTGATAACTTGTAAATCCTGGATTATACAAATTGAAAAACTACTTTTTCATAAGTAAAGTTTTCTGATGCTTACAAAATATACTGTTCAGTTTTGCCAATAAACCAATGTCAATGATGCTGCATGCTATGGGTCAGCTTTTGTAAAGAATATTTTTCAAGCCTATACGAGAAGATGTGGTTCATGGTTATCTCATCACCATCATCTCCATCCTCCTGGTAGAAATTATCTTTCAGTCTATGAACGCGAGACACTGGTTATCTAAGGAATCATTTCCTATAATCTTCAATAATCTTTTTTGATCAATATCTATTCATTTTTTTAAAATATACAGTACTTTCCCATACCTCAAAGGCTAAAGAACTGTAAAAAAAAATGCAAATCATCTCAAACCATAACTTACGAACTGGGAACTTATGGTTGGAAAGCAGAGATCTCAGCAACGGGGCCAACCACGTCAACATTTCTACTAAATTTAGCGTACCCTTTTATTTTATTTTTTTGAAACTTTTGGTGTTAAGCAAAAGATATTGTTCAAATGTAAATTTAGTTCCTTAACTTTGTGTAATTGTATATACAAGTATATTTTGCCACTTAAAAAACATCTTAGTATATCATAAGAGCCGCCCGCCAAATTTTTGAAGTTCCATACGAATTTTTATAATTAGTTCTGTAAATATCCCCTTTCTTCACAGCTCTTTAAAGCAGCCGATAAGTACTCTTTGTAAAATAGCTAAACGAATCTCAAAGTAATGTCCTACCTGCAAAATAATGTTATAGAAAACTCTAGAATATTGCTAGATCAGAGTCAGGGAAAAATCATTCCTGTTCTTTTTTCTTCCTCAGCCCCGGTCATAAATAATTTAAGGCTCCCATCTCGACAGGACAATCGGGAACAACCTGACTACAATCAGAATCTGGAGTTTGCCATTCTTTAATATTATCAAAAAATGCAAATGTTACATGAGTGCTTAGAAATCGCGGATAACAGTTATGGCTACGTATTTGATGCCATAACTCTCCTCACTCTCGTCAGCGTACACCTCCAAGCTGAGCCCGCGGTCCAGGGAGAGCTGGCTTTGGTATATTTCTTGCCATATGTTGCCTAATTTGTGCGCGATGTAGCAGCTACCCCAACGCCGACTAGGTTTCAGTGTGATCTTAAACTGGTCCGGGTACATGGCATTTTTCGCATCCTCATTCACTTTTGGATTTTCCTTAACGTCAGTCAACGTCAAGCCACTTGTTCCCTCGATACGATGACACGGAGCATGGTGTCTGTATCCGCCATAGAACTTATCATTTAAAAGCATCCCCATAAATTTCCGACCATCGGAGATTCCGTAACTGTTATAAAAACAATAGAGATTAGTAAAATACGCTATGCCCTTTGTCCTACTAAAAAAGAGAATCAATAGAGTGCTTATTTCGGTTCCAACATTCAATGTGCGGCAAATACATTACACTACCGGAGCACAGGCTTCATGGCGCCAAAGAAGTGGCTAGAACCACAAACTCTTACCGTCACAATGACGTCATGAGTTTCATTTTAAGATTATGAAAATTTTAAAGTGTTATTTTCAAGTTGGACAATCTCCGAAGGGATAGCAAAAAACTAACAGTCTTATTTCATGTGCTCTTTTGTCGTTTGCATTTACGGTGGGTATTACATTTACGGTTAGAATTATATTACCGGTGATACAACATTAACATTCCCAAATATTCCTGAACAATTTGTAAATGTATTATCAACAATGCTAATAAATTCCGTTGCTTCGCAAACAGTTTTTTTCCGCTAACTGTTCCGCGACGTTTTATGTCTACATGCTGTTTATAAGAACAATTTTATACTCCTAAATTCCAAAATGACGACCGCTCGAATTGATCAAGAGAGAGCTGCCTGAAAACGAAGCTCCAAGGGCCATGACCACCATCGTTTCAAGAAAACACACAAATATGTGATAACATCCCCCCATCCTCCATCCTACTTTTCTTGTTGTCCCGGATTGGCCCACTTAAGCCCAACCAATTGACACGATTTTTTTACAACCGGTGTTCAAGGTATCCAACATGCACATAGTCCGTGGTCTGCGATGTTTGCATGTATCCTATCTTGGTTACTTATAGCTAGTCACCACTGGGTAGGATTTTGCTAAACTTGTCTATCCACATTTGACCACATCCTTTTGTTCCAACATGTTGAATGGGAAATCAGATGCTTGTGCATACTAACATGCGTCTTGATTAGTCCTCTTGTTAATCAAACCACTTCTTCAATCTCTACTACTTTAGAAAATTCTGGGGAGGAAACTTTTACCTCAACTGGTTCAGTCATATCCAACGATTCTGAAAGATTAAACCTCGACTCACAGAAAAAATTGATTGGCTTAATTTCGATAAATGTTTTTGAAATTTGATGAAATATTGGATTGTCTCTTTTAATCACTACGTCAATTTGCTTTTATGGTGATACGTTGTCGAAGAGTATCGTTCGAAGGTGCGGCCATTTATTTTTCAGCTTCAACCACTCAAATGCTGGTGAGTCACTAGCAATAAGGTCAAGATGTTTGCTTGCCACGGCGCCGAGAAACTGCTTTCAAGACTGCTTGCTGACAGTATAATTAGCTCTGATTGTTTGCGGTTTCTGTTCCGCCACTTCCGGAAATGGTACGAGTTTAAGAGTGACTGAAGCTTAAACTCCTCTACAGCGTTTCTGTTACATATACAAACCAGTTGAAAAAAGGGTCTAACACAACGTTTACTTTTAGCTTTACATTATCATTTGCTATGTAGACAGTAATGATCATTAATGAAACACGAACGGCTTGTTGTGTTACCTATGCGACGTTGACTGACATGTCGAATGAGCTGGAGGGTGTTCGTTGTCACCACGAATAGCAGCACCTGTAGGCTTGGTATTCGAAGGACTTTTTACCAAAATTGCTTATTTTCTTAGATTAATTGATGAATTCTGTAGATTTTGGCCATGGTTATCGCTTTAGCAACCTTCATGCATTACAGGGTCTTGCGTTTGGATATGTTTTGCCCTGGTGACCAGTAGCTAGATAGCAGAAACAACAATCAGAGCGCGTAATACTTTCTTTTCTCTAAATCACTAACTATACTTCTCAAACTTTGTGCAGATCAAGGTAGAAGCCTTCAACATTATACTTTTGTGCGTTACATTACATGCTGTACTCTTTTAAGAGTCGACTTCGTTTTTTGCAGCATTCAACATTATACTTTTGTGCGTCACTTTACATGCTGTACTCTCTTAAGAGTCGACTTCGTTTTTCGCAGCCTTCAACATTATACTTTTGTGCGTCACTTTACATGCTGTACTCTCTTAAGAGTCGCCTTCGTTTTTCGTCTTGTTGAATTGTCGCCACTAGATTATTCAGTATAATTGACATCTAAATGCGAGTAAAAGGCTATGTAAAGCAACACAGCAAGAACGAAATGAGAAATTACCTTAATCTAATTTTTGTGAAAGTTGTTCTGTTTGCTGAGCGTCAAAATTAAACTGGGATTTACGAGCAACATACAGTACTTCTACAGCCAAATAATTGTTTGTTTCCAGCAAGATCAGGTAGATTGTTAAACAAAATGGTGCTTAAAACTCTTGAGGTATATGGACGACTATATACTTCTTCGTTTCCACAGGGGGAATAATTTCCTTATTGGTGGAAACTCATCGCATATATTTTCATCGCGAAATTTTTTTACAATTATCCGACAGATTTCGTCGGCTGTCAGCGCTTTTTGAAAGGACTGATTAATATTAATATGTTTTCCGTCTTGAGAAACTTTTGATTTGCAGGTAATTGATAAGTTGATACTTTTTGCCCTGTTTCTGCGCTATGTGGGATTTGTTCAGCTTTGGAAGGGTACTCAGGAATAGTAGCCAACGATGAAAATCACTAATTTTATCTACTTTTTCAGCTAGAAATTTATTTTCCTGTTCTGCTACTAATATATTAATCTACAAATTTGAGTGAGAATGTGGAACAGACTTATCTTGGAAGGAATCAAGATATGGATGTGTAAAAAAAAAATTCCATTTTTTGATAAAGCGCGAGCAGCCCCTTAGTTTTTCTCATAGTTAGTAGTAGGAGTTTGAGCAGCAAAATAAAAATACAAGCGGGAACCATTTAGAAACTGCTTATTAGTTACAACTCCTACGATTGAGCTAAATGGACACTCCTTACCTGATATCGCTGTCTACAGTGTTTCCAATAGAAGTGTTTTGAGCAACAACAATTTTTACGGTCAGCGGTGAACGAAGTGATAGCACACCTACAAGAAAAAGTAAATGTGACTGTGACTGTGAATGTGACTGTGACTGTGACTGTGACTGTGCCTGTGACTGTGAATGTGAATGTGAATGTGAATGTGACTGTGAATGTGACTGTGAATGTAACTGTAAATATGACTGTGAATGTGACTGTGAATGTGACTGTGACTGTGAATGTGACTGTGACTGTGAATGTGACTGTGACTGTGAATGTGACTGTGACTGTGAATGTGACTGTAAATGTGAATGTGACTCTGAATGTGACTGTGAATGTAACTGTAAATGTGACTGTAAATGTGACTGTGAATGTAACTGTAAATATGACTGTGAATGTGACTGTGAATGTAACTGTAAATGTGACTGTAAATGTGACTGTGAATGTGACTGTGACTGTGAATGTGAATGTGACTGTGAATGTGACTGTGACTGTGAATGTGAATGTGACTGTGAATGTGACTGTGAATGTGACTGTGACTGTGACTGTGAATGTGACTGTGAATGTGACTGTGAATGTAACTGTAAATGTGACTGTAAATATGACTGTGAATGTAACTGTAAATATGACTGTGACTGTGAATGTGACTGTGGTTGTGACTGCGATTGTGACTGTGAATGTGACTGTGAATGTGACTGTGAATGTGACTGTGAATGTGAATGTGACTGTGACTGTGACTGTGACTGTGAATGTGACTGTGAATGTGAATGTGAATGTGACTGTAAATGTGAATGTGAATGTGAATGTGACTGTGACTGTGAATGTGAATGTGACTGTGAATGTGACTGTGAATGTGACTGTGAATGTGACTGTGAATGTGACTGTGACTGTGAATGTGACTGTGAATGTGAATGTGAATGTGAATGTGAATGTGACTGTGAATGTGAATGTGACTGTAAATGTGACTGTGAATGTAACTGTAAATGTGACTGTGAATGTGACTGTGAATGTGAATGTGACTGTGAATGTGACTGTGAATGTAACTGTAAATATGACTGTAAATGTGACTGTGAATGTAACTGTAAATATGACTGTGAATGTGACTGTGGTTGTGACTGTGAATGTAACTGTAAATATGATTGTGAATGCGAGTGTGAGTGTGAATGTGAATGTGAATGTTAGTGTGGCTAAAAATATGTTCTTTTGTGATCCTGAGCTTGATTGACTGCAGCTAGGTGTTTTTAAAGGTACCCTGTCACTGTCATAGATGTGACCATAGTGCCTGTATATATGACGTTGACCGTGACTAAGACTGCACTTGTTCTTGTGAGCGTGACTGCGGCTGTATGAAATTGTAGCTGTCACTGTCGTTGTGAATATGATTGTAAATGTGTGACCGTGACTGTGGCTGTGTTTCTTTGTGATCGTGAGCTAGACCTTAGGTGCTTTCTAAATATACCTGCCATTGTCACTATTGTGAACATAGTGCCTCTAAGTCTGACTGTGACTGTGATTTTGATTGTGAGCGTGACTGCGGCTGTTTGTGACAGTAACTATCATTGTAACTGTGACTATTAATACAACAACAATACCTTTTTTCACAAGAGGAATGCTAAACAATAAACCCCGAACGGTTCTTGCTTGAATAAGTAGTTCATCCTCTTTTACTACAATGATGATTTTCGCGTTGTTAGTTGCATGTTCCAAGAGCATTGTGGGAGTAAGGATGTTGTAGTATAAAAAGTGAGGCTGGAAATAAGAAACACCGATTTAGAAAATGAGCCGTCTTAGCTGGGTTTAGATATTTTCTCTTTTTCTACCTCTAAAAAAATAATTCATAATTCATATTTATTAATTAATCAACTTACTGACTAACTAATCTTTTTTACTTTACAAAATTCTGGAGTAGAGTAACCTAGAAAGCGTTGCTAAACACAAATGAGTTCGGACAAAATTAATTTTTGACAAAAGTAATCCAAAAATATGTTCGATAGGATATAAAATATCGATTATATCACTGAAACATATTTTATTTGTAATTGAACAAGAACAGTTAATTGGCAACGGTCTTATTTCAAAGTTGCAGTAAAGTAAAAGGGGGTCTTTGGAAAATTTGGATTTTGTTTATCTCCATTTGAAAACAAAAGCCCTAGTTCTAAAGCTAGCTCATTAACAATTGCATGCCCTGTACGAACGGGTATAGGAAGCCTTTTCTGAATTTAACCAGTTTACCTCCTGAAAATGAAAGGAGTGAACCCACAGTGGTACCAATTTCAGTTGCATTGGAACAAACAATAATAAACCTTAAAACGTTTGTAATTGCAGTAGGAACAGGTTAGTATAAAGTTATGTTTAGTGCAAAACTTTTTGTTTATGCTAGGGAAAAGTAACTGAAAGTTTTTAATTGTGCAAAAGGATTTTTCAATGACATAAATGTATCCAATAGGTTTATGAACCAGGGAGATAGGCGATGTTAAGTGTATACGACTCTTTGGTACTTCTTGTGACCGTACCGACTACGATACTCTGATAGCTTTTCTCAAAATGAAGGTGAAAGCCACTTTGTTCTCAATAAAATCAACAAAATCAAATATGCATTGTGTTTTAGAGAAAACATTAAAACACAATTGGTTGTTTCTCCATCTTTCAATGCAAATTGAATAAATCAACCCATCTCTGTCCCTCTTTCTGTGTCTCAGGCCTTTGATCGGATCCACGTGAAGGAGAGTTGCAAATAACGTAATTACTGCTTCCGTGTTTTTTCAAATTGCAGCATTTTGCAATAAAACAACATTTATCCAGCATTTATTCAATGGAAATAGAAAAATGATTATAATATCAAAGAGGCGCTTGTAAATTTGGCTTCTTTGTGTCAAGATATTAACACATCGGTCAACTGTACTGGAAACGACGTCACGAACCATTCCCCGAAACTTGGTCGTTATCCAAGATGGCCAAAAGTTTTGATCCGTTGAGTTACTGTAGAAAGAAAACTATTTGATAAGATTCCAAATGTTTTCACAGAAGCGAAAAAAAGTTTAAGTATTAGTAGCACTTTAAAATAGATCTCTGAAGGTAATAATTACAATTATTCACCAAAGTGGAAGTGAATAGTGAGGGATCCCCGAAAAGGCGAGGTAAATATTTGCCAATTTCACTGACGACACTGAGATGAATATAACAGTTTTATTATTTATCAAATTAGCTGAATGATAAGTGGATCAAAGCCTAACTCTTTTTGTGATAATAGCTAGACAACATACTAACAACTGTTCGGAGAAAAACGTCGCGTCCTGCGAGGCGTGCGCGCGTACAAAGTCACATGATACGAAAGTCATGTGACATTTTGAAGACGAAGCAGTTAAATGAAAAAGAGTTCGATGATTTTTTCACTGAAACGAATTGTTTTTTTTGGAGTGTGACACAATATTCAAAACGACCAGTTCAAACCTCAATTACTTTGCTGGAAACTGCTACCTGGAAGACTTGGGGTAAAAATTTACAAAACAATTGCAACCGTGAGATATGTCACCTGGATTCAAGCCGTGTACAAGTTGCTGGCTGCCCTTTTGTGAATGTTAACGTTAAGATTTTTAAAACGTTGTTGAGGGTTTTGTGTGCCTTTGTGGAAAGAGTGCCTCGATCCCAAATAGCTTGCTCTTCAGTTTGCTGTTGCTTAGTGGTATTTAATCACGTGATGTCTAACTGCAAAGGGCCTATTGCGTCCACAGGTAGCCCAAGCTCCTGATACGAACAGTATTGTTTAGCTTGGGCGAGTTTTGTTCAGTTTAACTTGACTTTTCTAGTGGGGGAAAGTCAAGTTAAACTGAACAATACTCGCCCAAACTCGGCCACAGTATATTACAGGGATAAATGAAAGTTTCAGTGTATTTTATTGCGATTTAAGGTAAGAAATTAATGTTTTATTAAGTCCATATAAAATCCTATATGTTTACTGTAAATCGACACTAACATAGGCTAACTAATCAATACTGTTCGTATCAGGAGCTTGGGCTATCTGTGTTGCGTCTAGGCCTAGTCACATATTGTGCTGGGTAACTTTTGAGCAACTTTAAGCGTTTGGAGCAATATTTTTCAATTTAAGCAATATTGAGCAACGTTTGGCATTCTGACGAACTTTTGAGTAACTTTGTCTTGATATATCTCATAAGAATTACAAAAATGATTGAAACATCTCAGTAAAAACGTTTACATTGATGCTTAGCTATAGCAGACTAGGAGAGCAGGGGTGTTGAGAGGAAATAAATCCCCCTCGTCCCATTTCTTATAATCATTTTTATTTTATGAAAATCATAATATTTTTGAAGGAACAAGACATACATGTTTCGATCATTCTTTGATTATCTTCAATTGTGACTAGACAAATTAGCATAAGCTGTATTTAAGTAAGTATTTATTATTAAAGTTTGGTTGATAGAATTAATTAAAGTAAGTGCAATGTATAATGATAATATTTGAATTTCCATTAAGTGTACATATAGATAAAACAAAGGAGAAATATTCTATAACCGGTCACATAAACAAAATCTCAGATTGACACGAAAAACCTGCTTATTGAGAGATGGTTGTTGCCATTGGACATACAGAGTTGCTTTGATTTTTAATTGCGACAGTGGAGACATAGTCCGAGATTATAAAATATTTCTTTTGCTGACAGGCCCTTCAAGATTATCTCGGAGCCTCCGTCTATCTCCTTAAATTTTGTACAACAATGCCAAGAGGGTGTAGCATTATTGCTTTTGTGCGAGGGATTGCATGGTACAAAAACATTATTTTTTTAAATATATATTAATTTGTTATGAAACTGTGAAAACCTTTTATAATGTGCATACACCTCAGATTAATTTATTGAAATTACTAAGTTCAAAGTGTCCAAAAAACAATGATTGATAGCATTTGATAATAACTGTATAAAACATTGATATTTTAAAGTTGTAACTTTTAAAGTTTTAGTAGCAATTTTGCGGATTTTTGAGAAACACTTTAGCAACTTTTTTGCTTTAAAAAAGCAACTTTTCAGAATTTTGCAAGCACAATCCGTCTAGGCCTAATTACATCAAGCAGTCGAGTGTTACTTTTTATTTACCTTCTGATCCTGGCCATAAATGAAATCGTCTTGGTAACAAGTTGCTGCAGATGAGCAGAAATGCACTGCAAAAAATTGAGTGCATTTTTCTAAATGAGTAAAACCGACAGAAATTGACAAAATGAGTAGTTTTGTTTTACTCAAATGGCTGCTAGCAACCAGGCTCACTATATTTTATTGTAAAGTTCGGGGTAAAGCCCATTAAGTACTATTGTGACCAAAGTGCCATATATCGTGGCTTTAAGTTAGCTACTAGCACATTTTGTGTGCTATCTACATTTCTTATAACTCATATAATCGAGGTAGCAACTTCACTCCTCATTTTCACAATGATTAACACAACCCAACAAGTTTTCCCGAGTATTTGCACTAATATCTCGAGAGCGGAGACTTTTAGTTTTCTTGGAATGTAATTTAATATATCGAAGGGACAGTTCTTTGACGACATTTTCAACAGTTTTATAAAATTAAAAAGTATTAGACAGAGAGAAAAGCAACCGTACTCTTCAATACATTTTACTGTATAAAGATTAAAGTAAATTCAAATGAATTTTCATTCAGATCTCGTAAATATTTTTCAACCGATCAATAATTGCTTTAGTAAACTATTAACATTGTCATTTGTCTTTAAAAGAGATATAAGTTAAGTCCTAATTTTTATGTTATCGCCTTGAGTGAGTAAAATTCAGGTATTAATCGAATTTCCCCATGACATTACGACACCTTGGTTAATTTATTTCAGAAATAATCGGTCTTTATTATCAATAACTTTCTATTGCTATATGGTCAACCTATACCCTTCCCTCACGAATATATGTTGACATCTGTCTGACCTACCCCTCCACGTACGTTCATGACTACTCAAACTTTGCTGGTGTATTTATATTAAAAGAATGATTTCTGTTCATTTCACTATATCTTCCCATAATTATATTCCTGAAATTTTAAATATTATCATTATTTCTCTCTACTGCTACTTAATGTTAATCTACTACTCTATACTTGAATAACTTATTTTTTTAACCGACTTTATATTTTCCTGTCAAAATCAACTATTAACTGTGGTAGTGGCTAACTCGAAAGCTTTTGCTCCTTTAGCCTCTACGCACATTCATGACATATTTTATTTACTCGAAATTTTTTTTTCTTTAATGTATTGTCTTATATTATATTGTATATTATTGTAAAGAGTGAAAAATATATCTGAATCTGAATCTGAAATCTGTTGGTTGTTATGTCAAATCAAAAGGAAGCTGCAAACGAATTAGCTCCTTCTTTGGCATTTATATTTAATCAATCATATCAAAGTGCAGTCTTACCAACAGACTGGCTGTCAGCAAACATTGCTCCAGTTTTCAAAAAGGAACTCGTTCTGATCAAGCTCAGTATAAACCCATCTCTCTAACAAGTATGTCTTGAAAGATCATGGAATATGTGGTATTCAGCCAAATTCGGACACTCTTGTGAATCTCGATGAAGGATAGAACCTAAATAGATCTTCTAATACTAGATTTTTAAAACTCGTTTGACTCTGTCCCACATGAATGGCTACTCATGAAACTTAATCATTATGGCTTACCATTCCAACAGCAACAGTAGATAAGGACATGGTTAATTACAAGCTCCCAGAAAGTAATTGTGGATGGTGAATGCTCTGAATCTGTGCATGTGCATGGACTCTGGGGTGCCCCAAGGAACTGTACTATCCCTCCTAATGTTCCTACTCTATGTTAATGATATTGGTAATGAAAAATCTTCTAATATCAAACTGTTCGCTGATGATTTCCCCCTTTCCCGCCTAATTACAACACTACAGGATGCACAGGCACTTCAGGACGATTTAGATTGTTTAGTGAAATGGTGAAAAGACTTACAGATGACATTTAATCCAACCAAGTGTTACACTCTACGGTTTTGTAGACTCCATTCAACAATATAGAGTATAATTATATACTATAGGAATCAATGCTGAAACCTGTGTCTGATCACCCCGATCTGGGAGTGCACCTATCAAGTAACCTGAGCTGGAACAAATACATTGATATATAATAACAACCAAAGCAACGAGCCAACTAAACTTCCTAAGAAGAAACCTTAGTAAATGTTCCACAAATCTTAAATCCATATATGGCATACACTACCGTCCTTAGACCACGAATATGGAATATGCTTCAGCAGCTTGAGACCCTTACACTAAGAATAATATTATGCAACTTGAAGTTGTGCAACTCAGAGCTTCTGGTTTTGCTCAATAATGCTACGAGGGATATAATGCCAGTATAACTGAACTTATCAAGCAACGTGGATGGGATAGCTAAGAAAATAGGAGTACTGCAAACCGGCTTAATATATTTTAAAAAATAGTTAATAGTCAGATAGCTATTCAACTGCCAAACGATCTACAACCAGCTAAGAAAATAAAAAACCATCACTCTAGGTCATTTATTCAGATGTCAACTGGTTCCAATTATTACATCAAAAGCTTTTTCCCAAGAACAGTGTGGTCTTAAAATGATTGAGAAGAAAATGCTTCCTTTGCTCTAACATCTGCAAACGGCTACACTTTCAAGTCTTCTCGGATAAGGACATTAAACAGTAGGCCCAGGAGTAAAATCCTTGTAAGGGACCTCGAGCCCTATTATCTCTACTCCTTGGAACCTCACTAGGTTCCTAAATACTCTAAAACAAAACAAAACTTTGTCAAATTTTCCCCCTCTCAGATGTTCAAAATTATAAACTCGAAAAGAATACAGAAAAAGGCTGCCATTTAAACCTGACATGTAACAAAACTTCCAGTTTCCCGTTAAGATATATTCCAATGCTGTGCAATGCATGAACTTGATAATTTTTCATATTGACCGCTTCCTTAAAAATACTCGTAATGAGAGCCATTTTTTCCTCCTTTATATTATGTTTTTAAAAACATTGCCCTTAAAAAAAATCGAAGGAACTCTTTTTTCTAAAGCCAGTTCACCAAATGGATTTTTTTAGCGACTTAAGCAAAATTTGAATTTTTAATATAGTTAGACCTTTAGAAAATGTATCTTACCCAGGAAAATAAAAAGCAGAGCTGAAAATCCCAACAAGCTTGACATCGTGTTCCTGTGTTGAAGTGCACCTGCAGAATGATTGATTGAATGATTTTCTCTATCTCTATTATAATAAGCTGTCACTCAAGAATGCTAACAAAATTAAACGCTATAACTTGCTGCTTTCCGTGTCACAAGCTTCTTTAGCAAACATCATTTTCATCAGTTTTTGTTTGTTAAAACTTTTTTTACGTTACACGTTTCTTATAGAAAAGCCACTCAATTTTGTCGACACAAAGTTCATAATTCTTGGCTGTTACAGCCTCATCTCGTTCTTAACTATTTTGTTCTAATTTCTGTTAGCGGTTTGAAATAAGGAAACAAAAAGACAAGCCTTAGAAAAACAATGCAGATCTTTCAAATAATTTTGTCTCAATATATTTGGAACAATAGTTAATATAATAACAAATGAGATAACGTGCTTCTGTATTTTACTATGCACATTTCCAACGTCAAATTACAACATTTTCACTTTTTACAGCCTCCAGTTGTTAAATTGTTTTTAACTATCAGCTAATCTGAGGGTCATTGTTGTTATAACTTGGTTCTTATATAAAGAAGCGTGTGGTACAACTGATTTGCCACTCTTAACAGAAATATCGATTAATCGTTTAGATGAGAAGTAGAACTGTTTAATAATAATAACTTTTAAATTTCAAAGAGTTTTTTTTTGCAATTCTTCTGACGTTTATGAGTTTTGAAACTTGCAAATAAGACGCTTCTGGGACACCTGCCGATTTTGGCCGAGCATTAATTAAACTGTTATGATGTCCTGGTGTAAAAAGACGAAGGAAAGGACACTTGTAGAGATAAGTTGAATAATAACACTGTCAACACAAAAAATAATTTCGTTTACGGTTTATAACAAAGAGAGATCAAAGAGATAATTTTTTAAATACGCTATCACGCTTCCCCTTGTAAGGTTCTTTAATGGAGTCTTGACTTTTTCAAATGGTTAAAGCCCCATCTACACGAAGTTATTTGCCAGAGTATGCCCCACCCACACGACTTTTTTTTGTGGAAATGTTCTAATTTCTGTAAGCAGTTTGAAATAAGGAAAAATATCACGATCAATGTCTGTATCAATTCATTATATTTGGAACAACAGTTGATATAATAATAAATGAGATAACGTGCTTCTGTGTTTTTACTATGCACATTTCGAACGCCAAATTACAACATTTTTACTTTTTACAGCCTCCAGTTGTTACATTCTTCTTAACTATCAGCTAATCTGAGGATTATTGTTGTTATAACATTGTTCTTATAAAAAAGCGTTTGGTACAACTGATTTGCCACTCTTAACAGAAGTATCGCTTAATCATTTAGATGAGAAGTAGAACTGTTTAATAATAATAACTTTTAAAAATTAAACAGTCTTTTGCAATTCTTCTGACGTTTATGAGTTTTGAAACCTGCAAACAAGACGCTTCTGGGACACCTGCAGTTTTTAATCGACCATTATTTAAATTATTATTAAGTCGCGATGTACAAAGATGAAGAAAAGGACACTTGTAGAGCTCAGTTGAATACTAAAACTGTCAACACAAAAAATAATTTCGTTTACGGTTTAAAACAAAGAGAGATCAGAGAGATAATTATTTAAATACGCTGTCACGCTTTCCCTTGTAAGGTTCTTTAATGGAGTCTTGGCTTTTTCAAATGGTTAAAGCCCCGTCTAAACGAAGTTTTGTTATTTACCAGAGTATGCCCCGTCCACACGATCATTTTTTTAGGAAGTGCAACGATTTTTAAGACTGGAAACTACGGAAGACATCAAAAACTTGCCAATGTTATGTGATATCTCGTATCGTAAACAATTTTTGTTTGCCACACAAAAACTTACAAGCGGATATTTCAGCAAATAAAAAGGTTGTCTAATAAAATTTGTCGTATAAAAGTTGCTTGTGAACGGCGAGGCTTAAGAAACTTATGGATAACAGGACCGACATTGCCGTATCACGTACGCTTGGAGTGTTAAATAAAATCAAGATTGAAGTTTGATTGCTATGTAGTTTTTATGTCGTTTGGGCATTCTAAATAAACTAACAAAAGCAGTTCTCGACCGCCTAGTTTTTAAAGTTAAATATTGCTTGTCGAAAATTAAAATAAAACACTGAATATTTCGGTTGCAGTTTTTTTTATATTAAGTTCTTATATTTACATTAGAAAAGCGGTATTATAGCATCAATATTAAATTATCGATACGGTTTTTCTACTTGTTATGTTTTTACTTTCAAAAATTCATAATTATCTCTTACCAATTTGACAATTTGTGTGTAAAATACATCAACTTTTACTACGACTGAGCCACTAGCATCTCGAATGGGCCGAACGTCTTGTCCAAGTCCACTGGATAAGGTATTTAATAAATGAAATTTTGCACTTTGATCTGCTATATTTACTGCTATATTCACATAAAAAGCAGAAGTTAGGACACTTTGCTGTTTGTTTGCTAAATTCTACATTAGCTCAACATTTTTCTATACATGATAACAAAGGAAGCCTTGCGCATTTTTCTGTTTGACTGCTGAGGTGTCACAGTGATATAGTTACTTGTGAGCTAAACGAAAACTTATTACGAAAACTTATTGGTTCTTGTTTTTAAACAGGTGCAAAATAAAGACAACAAAATTTAAAGGCATTTTAATGCCCTTAAAAATACTTTAAGATGCGAGAAGGCCAATGAGTAAGCGAACGGCATGGCTAAAAACAATAGCCTTAATTGTTAATTACAAAACACAATGGTGGCACGTTGCAATGCAGTAAGTTGAGAAGCTACTCACAGTTGTCTTCACTGATACGTCACGAAAAGCTCTTTTTTCGGTTTCGGTGGACAACTAGAATGTCAAACAACAAACTTTGACAATCCGTGTTCGCCTTCGAGAATGATCCTTCTTTACCCGGCTTAATGTTTGAGAATCTTATACTGAGTATAAAGGTAAAATGTATCAGGATGATCTAAAACGGAAAAACTGAGCGAGAAATAATATTTTTCACAACCTTCCTCGTCATTGCTCCTGTCCTTAGTTCTTAAAGTTCCTATTCAAACTCTAAACCTTTTTAATAACAAAACATTTTCAACGTAAACACATTACCTCTACATTTCTCTATTCATGATAACAAAGCGTTCCGCATTTTACTAGTACTGTTTAACCTTTCAAAAGCCAATTTTAAAAAGGAATTTCAGCAGATTCTCATATACAATTTATCAGTGAATGGATATCATGTTGAAATCTCCAGGCTCTCATTAACATAATAACAAAATTAGAAAAAAAAATTATAGTAGAGCAAAACTAATAATTGTTCCTTGAAGTATTTAATGTAGATTTGTAAAATTTTGTTTCTCTATATATTTATATATGAAGAAACAAAAATCTATATTTTTCCAAGCTTTAGTGTAATTTAATTTCATTTAATTTCCCTTTTCTATTTAGTGCAATTTAGTTGTAAATTATGACATTTGTATAAAACTGTAATTTAAATCTAATACCCGCCTCGATAGGAATGTTAATATCAACTTTGTATTTTTAATTCAATAAATTATTATTATTAATGGTGTCAAAGTAATAAAGTTACTTGTGGGCATCAACGAAAACATATTATTTCATGTTTTTAAACAGGTGCAAAATATAAACACAAAGTTTAAAGACATTCAAACTCTAAACCTTTTTTAACCACAACACATTTTCAATGTAAACACATTAGCTCTACATTTTTCTATTCATGACGACAAAGCGTTGTGCATTTTTCTGTTTGACTGAGGTATCACAGTTACTTGTAAGCATCAACGAAAACATATTATTTCATGTTTTTAAACTGGTGCAAAATAATGACACAAAGTTTAACGACATAATAACTCTAAACCTTTTTAACCATTACACATTTTCAATGTAAATACAACGATATCATTTGGTTTCTTAGATATTAAAGTTACCTGCTACTTCAGCGAAGTACAGAATAAAACTAAGAGTTTTAGTGAAACTTTCCATGGTAAAACAGCTATCGTTGACTTTGAGCCAAAAACATTTCAGTTTCATGGTCTGCTCAAACTCCACAAAACCGACTATTGCAATACCGAGAATGTTTCTGAAATCCGAACAGAAGATGTGGGGTTTGATTCTCGCTAAAGGCTATATATGTTATTTTTCTCTTAATTTCTTTCTATATATTTATACACCGAACGCATTCCTAATACAATTATCTACACATAATACCATATATATACGTACCAAAAATTACGGTGTTCAAGTTACCAATAGAGAAAAATATTGCCCTGGAAACCCGTACAGTTACCATCTACATAACATTAATTTAAATACAAAGAAATACTAAGAATGACAACTCCCCTAAAGGGACTTTTCAGTGTCATATTAAAAACCTCCTTCTTCCCCACTTAAGAATCCCAACTGGTAGGAGGCAAACCAGTTGGCTATTTACAAAGCGTGGTAAATTCAATTGTAAAATTGTCCCTGGGATCACCGAGGACAAATTCATTCAGTGGTCAGAGTCGGGGAGTCGAACCCGGGTCTTCCGCATTCAAATCCCCACCTCTAACCACTGCGCCACGCTGCCTCCACAAAATATGTCCCGCTACGTTATCAGCGAGGTTGGTCCTTGAGGTGTTGTGGTTAACACGTTAACAAATCAATCACATTTGTTATCTCATAGCTAAATTGTACTACACTTTTGGAGCTTCCCTCTTTTGCCAATTACTGAAAATCATCATGTTTTACGGTTATGTTTTCTTCACCGGTTTACAATTTCCAGCAGTCAGTTTACCGCCCCAACCAATAACAGCACGAGAACAATTTTGATTATTTCTCTTACCATCCGTCCGCGTTGGTCGCTGTGAGCACAGCTTTGCTTGGTTTAAGACGAAAGATTGAGTTCAATTATTCAATATTACATCAATTGGTAGTGGATCATCATTAATGCTTATTGACATTATTAGAATTTATGCCCTAATAAAAAAGTATACTTACAAGTTTCATATACTGTCTTTGGAAAACAATATTCCATAAATAGTTTGTTGACAACCTCTGAAGAACATCTTGGATCTCTAATTCAACCAGACTTTTGCCTGGATGAAATGTTTCTCATGAAATTATCCGTAATAATAATAATAATAATAATAATAATAATAATAATAATAATAATAATAATAATAATAATAATAATAATCAAGAAGAAATGGGAAAGTAAAGCTATGCACGGACAGTATGCATCAAGAATCAAGGAGGCTGATGTCGACTTTAAACAAACTAATGACTGGCTGAAGGGAACAGGTTTGAAAGCGGAAACCGAAGGCCTTATTATAGCAGCTCAAGACCAAAGCTTAGCAACCCGGTTATACCATCACAGAATCATCAAAGATGGAACTAATCCACTCTGCCGATTATGTAATAAGTATGATGAAAGCATCGACCACATTTTAGCTGGGTGCCCCGAGTTAGCGAAAACAGAATACATCAAAAGACACAACAACGCAGCAGCTTACATGCACTGGAAGATCTTGCAATATTACAATATCAAAACAGCCGACAAGTGGTACGAGCACCAACCAGAAACAGTTACAGAAAACGAAACAGTTACAATTCTCTGGGATATGCAAGTACACACTGACAGAACCATCAAAGCCAATAAGCCTGACATCATTATCAAGAACAAGAAAGAAAAGACATGTATGCTGATTGACATGGCTGTACCATCTGACCGAAATACATCCGTTAAAGTAGCTGAGAAACTCTCCAAGTATAAAGATCTGGAAATTGAAATCACAAGAATGTGGGGAATGAAGACTCAAATTGTGCCAGTAATCATCGGAGCACTAGGAGTTATCAAGAAAGGAATTGATAAACAAATCTGCAAAATTCCTGGAAACATCAATGTCACAGAACTCCAAAAGATCGCCCTACTAGGATCCGCACATATCCTCCGAAAAGTTTTATCCATCAAGTAGAATGACTACCCATTAGAGCCTAAGAGCCTGGATTGGATCCGGCGCTAATGGTGAAGAAGAAAGTAAAGCAAAGACATTTCAGAGATTATAATAATAATAATAATAATAATAATAACAATAATAATAATAATAATAATAATAACAATAATAGTTAATTAAAAATTATCAGCCATGGCAATGAGTTATTGAACAATGACTGATTTACAATAACATCATGGACAACTAAAGTGTGGCTGTGATGTTGCCACGAATACTGAAAGATTTCTGAGACACTTATACGTCATACATTTTTTTCACCTCCGTATATGTTGCAGTAAAGCTCGCTTTTGCAATTGGTTCAAAAACGATGGTCTTTAATTTCAATCGTTTTTGAACCAATTGCAAAGCGAGCTTTTCTTCAACATAGGAAAGTGAAAATGTATGACGTATCAGTGTTTCAGGAATCTTTCTCCACGAATATCCTTTACTGATTTTTCTGTCTACATCGCAAACTGGAAATCCGACGTGGTTACATTACGGATGTATTCATTTGGGCCAATTCGCAAATAGGAATACATAAAATTTTGGAAAGAGTCGTTCGTTTGGGACCAATTCTGATTTCGTGCAATACTCTTCTGCTAATTCTGTTCCTGATGTTAGGATAGCGAGAACAACCCGGATAGTGACGTCAGACACAATTAGGTGAAAGGCAATATCAACAAGAACTAAAAAGCTACAGGCACTCGGCTGGACAGGAAAGAAAATGCCAAACCAGGTGAAACGCCTACTCCAAAGCGACAGGAATCTGCCACCTCAAAGTGGAAATTACCGCACGCATTTGAAAATTTGGTAAATTAGAATCCACGAAATCCAGATTCTTCCGAAATATATTCCTATTCCGGGATGTAACTTAAGAGTACATGGATTACTTGGAATAACTGTTAGTTTGGTAAATCAGAATCCAGGAAATCCAGATTCTTCCGAAATATATTCCTATTCCGGGATATAACTTTAGAGTATACATGGATTACTAGGAATAACTGTTCGTTAGTAAATCAGAATCCAGGAAATCTAGATTATTCCCAAATATATTCCTATTCCGGGGTATAACTTTAGAGTACATGGATTACTAGGAATAACTGTTCGTTGGTAAATCAGAATCCAGGAAATCTAGATTATTCCCAAATATATTCCTATTCCGGGATATAACTTTAGAGTACATGGATTACTAGAAATAACTGTTCGTTGGTAAATTAGAATCCAGGAAATCCAGATTATTTCGAAATATATTCCAGGGTCGATTAGCACTAACCCAGGGTAAAATGTTTAACCCATGGTCTTGTTACCAATCTTACAAGTTGTAATTTGGGGATTAACAAGACTTTTCCAAGAAAAATCCAAACAGTATTCATAAATATCCATTTACCTTTTCTTAAAGAAGAAATTGCTGTTTGAATTTTTGCTTAATCCAGAATTAAACTTAACCAGCCTTTGAACAACTAAACCCAGCTCAGAAACAAACCCAAAATCCCAAATGAACGTACCCTTAGTGTAGGTTTGATTACTAGTCTGCCCTGGCTCATCTTTAATACTAAATTAAACTAGAAGGTAGATAGAAAAATCTTTACTGGGCTACCTGTGGTATGCCGAGTCATAAAATAGGTTTGTTTTCACGTTTTTGTCCTCCAGACAAAATATGTATCCCACAATTCCTTGCAGTGCCAGCTCGACACTCAGGGTTCATTTAGGGAGTCCAGTTAACGTCTTGTTTAGTTTAAAAAACACGCTATTCCTACCATATGTTCATTCCTGGAAAGGTAACATTTATCTTCCATCTATAACTCCGCGTCTCTCACTTTTGATGGCTTAAGGGCAGACTACTTGCTTTTTAAAAGGAAGCCGTATCGTAAACAATTAGTTAACGCAAGAATTTTTCATCGCTTTTGTGAACAAGCAATATATATTTTTTCTTAGAATAAAGAAAAATTTTGCTTTGAGCGTTTTATTTACAGTATTTTGCTCGATTATACTCTGCATTTTCTCCCCGTAGTTTCAGGAACTTTTTTCTAAACTTCCCACTTTGTCTTCCTATACTCTCTCCTTCAAATCAAATGGTCAGTTCGTTAGGAAAGGTGTTAAATAATCCCCGAGAGGAAATCATACAAAAAAGCAAATTAATTCCAGAAAGTCTTTAAAGGGAATTTGTACAAACTCTCATAGACAAAGTCAAGTTCAAGAACTGATGGAGAGGTTTCCGCTAAAACTAGGTGAAAAACTCGGTAAAAAAACTATCAAAGTCTTCATGAGTGTTTTATAACGTGTGCTTTTTAAATTACTTATCGAAAAGATCTGGGTATAAAGGTTTAAAGCAAAAGACCGCAATTAAACATGTATGTATGAGACAAAAGTGACCCGGATAGTGTTGTCAAGGATACCAAACGGATGGTAAACATGTATGTATGAGACAAAAGTGACCTGTGCAGCGTTGTCAAGGAGACCAAACCATCCAATGCATATGAAACCTGAGAAGTTGAGATTTGTGGCAAACAAACTCAATTTTTAATGTTTTCAGAATGTCCAATCTTGTTTTGAGACCGTCTGAGATATAAATCAGGCGAGAAGTGAATTTTCTAATTGCTAACTTCATTCTTGGTGTAGTGTTTGCACTTAACTTTTATCGCTCGCTGTTGGCTTCTAAGCGATGTGATAATGTTTTTCCTACTCTGAACTGCAGTCGCTAGTTCACATATCTCAGAACTACCGAGCCATTAATCAATGTCAGTCTTGTACAATTTGAGCAACACTGATTAAGAATTGAGGTTGAATAATATTTAGGTCCTTTTAAGGTATGTAAACGAGTGCTAACCTTTTGAATGGGTTGTGAGTCATCCTTTGAACATGAAATAGTTTTTAGTCAGCGGAGATGCCTATTGAAAGCACGGTCAAAATTGCAAATTTCACGTGATTAACGGAGCTGTACATGTGGCATTGATTCTAGAGAAGTACAATTGACAATACTTATTTCGGATTCTGTTTATCTTATTGTCTTGTGTTGTAACACATTTGCATCAGCTCGCAACGTTTCACTTTCTAATAGAAACTAGTTTTTAAACTAGGCGCCATTCAGTTCAGGGGAAAACTCGTCAGAACTTTATTTAGTGTCAATTGTGAAGGAAGTGGTTGCCCATGCTTCCTAGCCAGAAGCTAATGTTTAATTGCTGAACGGCTCAGATCTTGGCGTGGAAGTTGAATTTGCTGTGGGTGGAAAACCGGAGTGCTCGGAGAAAAACCCTCGGAGTCAGATTGAGATCGACAAATCTCAGCCCACATGTCGAGCCCAGGAATCGATCCCGGGTCGTAGAGGTGGGAGGCACGACTGATGATCACTATGCCAACCTGAATCTCAATGTACATCGAAACCCAATGAAACTAATTGTCACTTCGTGAAGAATTGTTAAACTGTGTACTAAATAGTTTTAAACATTGCAAATTCAAGACAAAGCATTTCTGTGATTTATATAATTAATGTTGCGAAAACAATATGCCCATGGTAGATATTCGACGCATAACAACGAACAAAGGGAAGAATTTTTAAAAAAACTACTTTGTAGCCCAACACACTCCCGTACCAAGCCCAGTAAGTTTTCACGTCAACAGTTCTTTTCGATTTTTAGTTTTTATCAATTAGCATTCCACCTCATCTGCAACTAAATCAGTGTTGCTGCACTTTGATTTTACTAGTAACTTAAAACATGATTTTTGCGTGTTCCCAGTTAAATGATAACGTAACACATCGCTGGGCCAAATATCTGTTTCTTGACTTGTTCTCGCGGACACTGGAGATGGAAGCATCTAATTTTGTTTAAATAAAAAATTGTTCTACTCAAGATAAGTTTCAAACATCTAAATTAACAAATTATTACAACACTTTTTTTGATGCTGAAAATGCTTTTAAAATATCAATTTGCTTTTCATGTGCAGTAGCTATAAGTAATATGAAAATCATGCATAGCAATATATTTTTGCCTTGGATAAAAAATATTTATTTTACGCAAATCTCACTTGAATCAAAACCAAACTATTTATACTAAACCTTAGAGAAGTTTTCAACTTAAACTAAGATTTTAATCGGCGATTACTGATTCTATATAGTCAATTTACGCTTACAGTTACACTTATGCGAGTTACAATTTTGATGAGCAAACCTTGCTTAGCTTCTTGCAGCCGCTAAACTCTACATTAGTTTTTTTGTTCAACTAAACAAACTTACTTCTGTTTGGAGTTGTATGCTTCAGAAGTGTCCTCCTTTATACAGTTCGCAGCTTTCTTTTTTCTCTTTATGAATCGATTCCTTTTTCAATCTTTTCTTCCACTCGGTCTGAAAACCATTCAAAACAATCTGGTTCAAGTCACGTAGTGCACGCTTTTTAATGACTGCGCACTCCTACAACGAGTAATGCTCGATGTATTCTACCAATACCCTTGAAGAGTGCAACAGGTTACTCTCTGATTTACCACCAGTCACAGGTCTTGCACGAGTTTATAAACATTTATTTATTTATTGGATTTGTCACTGTCCGGTGACATTTATTTTCTTTCCACTTAAGAGAAAATACTCCATATTTAGTCTTGAATACCAAAATACAATTAACTGTTTCAGAGGGATTACGGAAAGGTTACTATAAATAGCAATTTAGCGATGAATCTTTTTGAAAAAGAACACCAGAATTAGCTAGTTTTTAAACATCTGTGACTACTTCCGTTAACATAAGCAAAAAAAAACTTTTCTAAGCCAAATACCACGTTGCAATCAATCAAACTCGCCTATTTTCCGCGTTTTAGGAATGATACCTCTTCAATAAGTATTCTAAGACTCTTTTAGTTTTACTTTGTAAGAAAACTTTTTTATCTAGGGAAAAAATGATATAAAAATAGATTCTCCTTTTGGTAACAGCTTTAAAGAAACAATTGAACGTGTCAGCATTTTATAAAAAGAAACAGACAACGTGCTTGCAATTCATATTTTTTAGACCTTTTTTACCGGATTCTAAAAAATCAGAAGTTATCCGTAAATAATTTTAGTTGTAGCACAAGTTTGGCTATACATGAAATGTTAACATTTCTTTACTAATCTCATATAATTTGTTTTTAAATAATCCTTTTAACTGACAGGCTTCAATTCGCAAAGTTTTAGTTTGTTCACATTTAACCTAACAAAACTCAAGAATGTGCATTTAATATTTACTTTACATAACTTCAGCTAGAGTTCCGAAACATTCTAGTCCGAAAATTACATATGGAAAAAAAAGGATAAAATTCTGAAGTAATTTTTACGTTTGGTCTTAATTCATTTTAAAAATGAAAGAAATATTTATTTTAGCGGTGCTAGCGAACTTGTCCATTTTTCAAGTGGTAGGCCAGTCAGATTTTACTTTCATTGACATTAAATCAACTCATTCCTTGTTCAACTCATCGCATGCATTTCTTCTGGTTTAATATCATGTAATTACGTTATAATGTACGCTTAGATCTTCAACAAATGTTTTTCAAATTTACAATTTTAAAAACTTAAAGAGCTCGAACAGATATATATATATATATATATATATATTCAAAATGGCATAAAACAGGCGGCTTAACAGGCTATCCTAACTTGCATAAATTAATATTGTTTTTATATTCGCCGAACTCTGAATCTAAATTTTGAAGTGAAAAAAATGCGGCCAAATTTTTGAAATGAGTGAAAACAAATTTGATTTGTTAAACAAGTTTTTATGTATTCGCTTATGCTGAATGTCTTCTTAACAAATGCCAAGAACTGAATTATATGTTCGTTTTTTTTCGGCTGGAAATTTGTTAGGCAAAAACACATTTAAAAGCCAAAAGTAATCACTGATTCTAATATTGTTAGCCAATACAGTCTATTTCCCGGAAAACCTAGCGATTTCCTTCATGCAAATTGTGGGGAAAAGGCAGGAAATGTGTCATATATTGTTTAAGGATTTCAAGTTGACTCGTTGTAAATCCCCAAAGTGCGTCGTAACGAAGTATTTTTTCTGTCCAATCATCAGCGTTCAGAATTTCAATTTAGCTTTGCACTACAATTTTTCTGCATCTGTTTTCATTTATTGTCAATAGGACGCTTCGCAACGACTTATCTTCGCTAATTACTTTGCAGTAAATGTTGAGTTCCCTCTGCTAAAACAAAAATTTATCATCACAATGAATATGTTTAACTTCCATAACATATACAGCCTTTACTCTTTGAGTAAAGAACGCGATGCGTAAAATTCCCGCCGAGAACTTTAAGGATGATGAAAAATTCTAGGGAGGAACTTATAGAAAGCTTTAAATACATCAGTACTTCTTATTGTGTTCGTTTTCGTCGGCGTATGAAGGCACTGGAACACGTGAACATCAAATGGCCAGCCTTGTGTACTTTAGACAAATTTTCGCAATGCAAACAAAGATTCAAATGTTCACTTTTAAAAATTCAGCTTTTGCTCTATTAGTTAGATCTTTATACATTACTTTCCTGCCGGGAAATTTTGCTTCTAAAAACTTCCGGACATTGATAATAGTTTCCGGTTCTTTAGCCGGAATGAACCACTCCGATAAAATTCGTAATTAGACTTTTAAATCATTTTTAGCGGAATATTTGAAGCTAAAAGATATTATTTTTAGATATTTCATACCTTCGCAAATGTTACTATTATAATATAGAAAGTCGTATTTAAAAATCACCTTGTAGCAATCAATATCATCGTGTAAACTTTGATATCCAATCACTTTCTAAAAAAACTTATACATCAACGTTAAAATAACTTGAAAAATGTGTAAACATTAAAATATAATTATAACGAGGTAAATTTAAAGTAAAAAAAAACAAAGAAAAGTTAAACATGACTTACTTTGCCGTTTTTATAGAAGGTCTGCTCGCTAAATATATAAACTTAATGTTTATATAATATACATAAAAAAACAGCGTATCCTAAATATATGGTTTGAAAAGGAATTTAGCTTATAACTTCTGGTGATTGTTAACTAGTGAAACTTTAGTAAAGTTAACTTTAAAAATACAGTTTTAAAAATGGAAGTTTCTTTCGTATATGACCTTCAGCAGTGAACAATCAGTTTTTAAAATTTCCTTTAGTAGTTTTGCTAAAAGTTAAGACTCTTATAAAGGTATTACACAAAGTTGTCATAGAGCGGGCTTTTTTATAAGAGCAAGTAAATTTTGCGGACGCTTATCAGCCTCAATTTGTTGCTAATTTGTTTGTATTTCTGTGGGAGATTTGAAACCGTGAGAAACATCGAAACCAAGCAAGGCATTGAAAAACAAGCAGCTTTGATCGCCTGTGGAACTTTTAGTATTACATGAATACGTGAATCATTTGGGACAATAGTAGATATACTAAATGTGAAACGGTGCTTCTGTGTTTTTACTGTGAGGGACTTTTATTATTACATGATAACGTGTATCGTTTGGGACAATAGTAGATATACTAAATGTGAAACGGTGCTTCTGTGTTTTTACTGTGAGGGACTTTTATTATTACAT
>JAOTRI020104868.1:0-24409 GCA_028564885.2 Zoanthus sanctaehelenae
ACACTCAAAGTCTGATTCCTCGAAATCAGACATACACTTGCAGTGGAACAATGAGTTGACATATACACAGACTCCACCTCCATGACGGTTCTGTTGATCGTTCCTGAAGCATAGATAACCCAGGAGATGGACTAATGAGTCGGGACAAAACTCATTAAGCCAAGTTTCTGTAAGACAGACAAATTCAGCTGGGTATACTTTCAATACAGCCAACAGTTCGTCTAGTTTTGGTACTAGGGATTAGACATTAGTTACTAAGGTCGTTTGAATCACATTCTTAGCAGGGGGTCTCACATTTAACTGATTGAAGCCATTTGGTGAAAGTGAAGGTGAGAGTGGGATACCTGTGAGCAAAAGCACTGGGTTCCCATGGATCCTCGGTTGATCACCGCATTTCGATCTATAACATTTAGTTAGACCCAGATATTGCAACTTTCTCCATAATTCTGACTGTAGTCTACATTTTGGTTGATGGGCTCGTATGTTCTTCACTCTGAACTTGAGTAAGCTCGTCTAGCTGTGCATAACAGGCTTCAGTTGATGAGTTTTTGGATGATAACAACCAGAATTGGGTTCCAGTAAGCCACCAGCAATGAAATATCTTGACGTAAAGATAGAACAGTAAATGACTGATTTACCTTCAAGTGCATTTTTAAGTCTTAATTGGTTTTAAAAGGTAAGAAATCTGCAATTTTCAAGTATTATACAATTTTGAGTCAATTTTGCAAAGTCTTAATATTTGAGAAAATCAATTGGCCCTGGCATACATACATGATATACACAATTTACATATCTTGTAAAGAATGCCAATTAAGATTGGCATGCATTACAATTGCAACTATTATCTACAATGTTCAGCATTCTTAAATACTGCAAGGCTTGTTTTACTTTTCAAGTTCTTATCAATTTTTCCCAATAGTTAGGGACCCATATATCTTAAACTATGCTAACCATATTTTACAGAATTAAAAGCAGGACACGAATAGTTCCTCAAATTAGATTAAAAGCAGGTATAGGAAAATCGTTGTTATGTAAATTATATTGTTTTGAATGTTTAAAATGATTTCACACACATGGTGTGGTGCTATGGCATTCCTAACCTTTTGTACATTAACATTAAATATATCCTGTAAATGCCTGTTTGCTTGACAATGTAGCTTAGCCTTAGCTAAAAGTTCATCCTAAGTGTCACTTGTATTATTGTGTAGCTCGTAATGCTCTTTCCTGTAAATGGTGGTGTGTACTGCTATTTTGAAAGAATGATGCTGATTCTGCTCCCTTCATTTTTATTTAGATACAGTGCTAGCTTGGGAAGTTATCAACATCAGGATGATAAACATGAAGTGTACCTGGGAGATGAGCTTGCTGATGGTCAGTTCCATGAAGTGCTTGTGGAGCACACTGGTTCAAAAACAAAAATATTTCTTGATCTAGGAAAGTCACTTCAAGATGAAGCTATTGCCATGTCCAAATACAAAAAGCTTAATCTTAATCAGTACTTATTCATTGGTGGAACGATGCAGACAGGCTTAAGAGGTGTTCTCTCAACCATAAATTTTGAGGGTTGCCTGAGGAATTTTCAGTTTGACAAAATGAACCTTCTAACTAAAGGAGTTGGTATTCCGCACAATGTAAACTTTCAGTGCTCTTCTTTGGACTATAAACCTGTTACTTTTACAAAGAAAAGTGGAAAATGTACAAAGACTCTTGGGCCCCTCTCCACACCTGAACATTACAAAGGAAAGTTCCAGTTCAGAACCTATGCCACTGAAGGAACAGTTTTAACATGGGGAACTGGAATTAACGCCATAAAAGTAAATTTCAAAAAGAAGTTTGTGGAGATGGTTGTACGGGATCAAGAAATATTATCAGTAAATTTTGGATTGGGACAGTTTGTAGACAAAGGCTTATGGATTGATGTAGAATTTAGTATCAAAGATGGATCAGGAGGATTACGTCTTACTGTGGATGGAAAGGAAGATAGAAAGATTGCCACATCTAAATTGCCTGTTTTTGAAAATAGACTCCATATTGGCAGCAATTTTGTAGGTTGTGTGCAAGATCTTCAAATTGATGGAAAGAAGGTTGAGTTAAACACGGCAGAGTGCGACAGTGACGTTCAGTTTAAACAATGCAATGTAAGTGATCATTGCAATCCTAACCCCTGCTTGAACAAAGGAAACTGTGAACAAGAAGATCTTTCTTTTAAGTGTAGTTGCAAACAACATTATGAAGGATCTGTTTGTCAGTTCTGTAAGTATGTTTTATTATTATTTTGTACAGAAAAGTGAAGTAACCAATTTTATTATTTTAATAAAAGCCAGGATAATTTAAGTTTTACTTCGTAGTGAAAGATTTTAATACTGACATTTCAGACTGTAGTTTTGTCTTGTTTCGGTGAAACCTTTTGTAAAACTGTTCCTGTAGAAACACTGATGCATCCTACTGTTTAAATAAGTTTTGTTACTTATTCTATAATTTGTTTGTCTGCTTGTTCATACTTCAAACTAACACTTTTGCTCTCCTTCTCCACTTGCATTTTCTATGTCTGCCTCGGTTGTCCTTGCTTCCTCTTTCCCTTCATTTCAAACTCCAATGCTTTTCTCAAAACATTCCCATCATCCCTCCTTAACACATGCCCACACCATCTCACTCCATTTGCTTTTGCCATCTGAACCACTTTTTCCTTCAATCCCAACATCTCCATTTGGTCCCCTGTCTTCTTTTTCTCCATTAGTTTTGCACCAAACATTGCTTTAACCATTACTCTCTTGGTTCTTCTCAGAATTTTCAACCTCATTTTCTCCTTGTAATTTATAAATTCCCTAATATCCATTTTGGACACTGGGCTTATACATGTATATATGTTTTCCAAATTAAACTTGATGTCCTGTGGCTACGAGGAATAATGCAAGTTTTGAGCTCTATGACTAATAGAGACCTAAATCTGAAAAACTAAAGATGTTACCCTGCCTTTGCTTTAACACAAAAGTTAATTATACATATTCTTTAATGTTGGAGGCTATGAGTTTGAAGTAATCTTGAATAATTTTCAATGGCTGCTTTTTTTCTTAAGTGCTCTATGAAAAATTGCCGGCCCATAATATTTCTATTAAGTGATGTAAGTTACTGTAAGTCGTGAATTTATAATTGCAGAAAGATTTGTGGTGGCTTTCTGTGGCTTTCTGTGGCTTTCTTTTAATTTTTAAAGAAATAACAATAAATTTAACTTATATAGTGCTCATATCCATAGAGGTAAAACTTTTGCAGGCTGTAACATAGGCTGTTCCGTGAAGAAGGTGCATGACCAAACAGAAAAGGATTTGTTACCATAAGTTTCTTAAATTGGAGGCAGGAACCAGCTGAAGTTCATTTGAGATTGAACAAAGACAGAAATTAGATTTGTGATGATGCATATAGTAGAATCCACTTAGTGACTTCGACCAGGAATAGGACAGAATAGAACAGGGATTTGATATTCTTTTAAAAAAAAAACAGTTTTGTTGAAATCTCTTAGTCTTAAATTGCACCCTTTTCCTTATGATTCCTTTCATTGTTCAAACAAAACTAATTCAAGATTTTGTTATTGATTATTTGTAGTTGACAGTAGTCAATGTTAAGAGAAAACAATCGGCATTTTTACTGTAGTTTAAAGAACTATTTATGAATAATATTCTGCCAACATATTTTCTTTCAGCAAAACATCCCAAAACTTGTAATGAGATTCGACTAAAGGAAATTGACAAGGGAGGCAAGGCAGATAATCGAAACTACACCATTGATCCTGATGGTTCTGGGCCCATCCAGCCTTTCTTGGTTTATTGCAATATGACACATGGACAGCAGCTCAATCGAGGTATGACTGTGATCAAAAGCTATGATCACCATGTAAGAGTCCGAGTTGGAAATCCCACTGATGCAGAAAAACCGGAGTCATTTATCCGTGATATAAGGTATTATCCTCATTTAGAATTTGCTAAGGCTGTTGCAATGCAGAGTGAAGACTGCCGCCAGTACATTGAGTACAGCTGTATCAATTCAAAGCTCTTAAACAATGGGGATCCCTTTTATGGGCGATGGGTGTCAGCAAGAAACAAACATGAGAAGTATTGGGGTGGAGCAAAACCAGACTCATTGAAGTGTGCCTGTGGAATGAGAGATGATTGTATTGATAATACTAAAGAATGTAACTGTGACGCAGGAAAATCAGTTATTCAAAAGGATTATGGGTATTTGACTGATACACAATCCTTACCTGTGACCCAAGTACTTTTAGGAGATGTCAATCCAAATCGAGGATCATATGCTAATGTCAGTGTTGGTGATCTGTACTGTTCTGGTAAGTCAGTCCCACTTACATGAAACAGGCTGGCCTGGTTGAGTGAGTTATGATTTTGTATGACGTCCTGGTTGTCTGTAAGAGTTTGGCTTGCAATTACTAGCCTGGTTTGTATATCATGTTATACTGGATTGTATATCATGTAATACTGGCTTGTATATCATGTAATACTGGCTTGTATATCATGTAATACTGGATTGTATATCATGTTATACTGGCTTGTATATCATGTAATACTGGATTGTATATCATGTACAAATACTGGATTGTATAACATGTACAAATACTGGATTGTATAAAATTATCATGTAATACTGAATTGTATATCATGTAATACTGGATTGTAGATTGTTATTCTGCCCCCTCCAACTAGGCTAGCCTGTTCTATATTATCAGGTCCTTAAGGAAAAGAGCATGTAGTATTTAAGGTATCTAAGACACTTTTTACATGGATGAGGTTTCATTTATAACCATATTGGTTTCAATGTGATGATGTAAATGGTTGGAGATGTTCCGTGAAAACTTCTCAATATAAAAAAAAAGAGATTTTTTTAGAGTAATAAAGTCTGAACATTTATTGATGTTTACAAAAGTTACAAGTATTTACATCATGTTATGCCTTGATTGTTTATCCTTTGCAAATTGATTAATGTTGACGAAGTTGGGCTACAGAAATCAGCTTTCACTTAA
Source organism: Zoanthus sanctaehelenae (assembly GCA_028564885.2). NCBI lineage: Eukaryota > Metazoa > Cnidaria > Anthozoa > Zoantharia > Zoanthidae > Zoanthus > Zoanthus sanctaehelenae. The sequence goes on from JAOTRI020104868.1 coordinate 5,030, forward strand.
TCCATGGTTCGCACAGGCCTGGAAAAGTCCTTGAAAATGTTTTGAGTCCTTGAAAACTCCTTGAATTTAAAAATTTAGCATAAATGTCCTTGAAAAGTCCTGGATTTTCTTCTTGTTCTCCTTGAATTTTTCAGTTTTACCTTGAAAATGAGCTCATGATGAAATTCTATTTATTCAGCTTCAAAGTATTAAAAAGAATTGTTGATTTTAGTATTTTCTTACTCAAAAAGGTATTGTTGCTTGTTGTTTTGTAATTTCAAAAAAGAATAGAGAGTAACATGGTAACGAGATTTTGCTCTAAGTGGTTTGTGGGTAATTTTCAAGATGGTGGGGGTGTTTTAGTAAAGAAATTCAATCATCCCCCTATTACTATATTAGAACACGATACAGCAGAGTTGGTCACGGAGAGTTGCTCTTCGCTTTTGAAATAGTTACGTAAGAAACAATGAATAAGGAAAGTTAACTTTTCTTACTCAAGCCAATTCCCTTCGCAAAACGGCAAAGAGTAAAGGCGTTGATCTCGAGGAGATACAAAAGAGTTTGGACAGCAAAGTTAAAGAGTTAAAATAATGACTTATATTGACCTACGTACAATATAACTTACAAAGAAAGACTTATAATTAGTTATTATTAATTATTATAAGCTCAAAAAACAGAGCTTTGTTCATGTCCTGTCAATTTTATAGTCCTTGAAAATACCCAAAAACTCCTTGAAAACTCCTTGAAAAGTCCTGGAATTTTTTCCTTGGATTTCTGTGCGAACCATGCAGGAAGCGATGTTCAAACAATCTACGAGTCAATGACAAGGTCTCATTCCAGGCTCCTTGCAATGACATGGCCATTTTGTTCCTAGACTCGAATTCAACTACCAGCGCCCGGGCTTGACAACGATCAAACTGCATGTATCCGTTCATCTTGTCAGTCAGAAACAAAATATAAAAGCTGTGAGAAGCAAACTTGGAAAATTTAAAATGCGCACCTCAAATTACAGATCCTTTTAGTTCATATAGACTTGTTTCAATCTCAGACGCCGCATGTAAAGTCCACTTTGTAAATAAAATAATTCAAGAAAAAAATATTTTAGCACTTTAATTTGCACGTGCAGCACGAGTCTTACTATAAGTGTTAAGAGAGAATGTCCACTAAGACCGAGCGAAATTGAAAATATGTTGCACATGTTGAAAAATCGAATTTCTTCATATTTCGTCCATAGTTAGCCTATGGTATGGTAAAAAAACGTGGGGATATTTTTTCTTTTCAATATTAATTTAAAATCCATGAAATAACTATTTTCCGCCCCGCAAACAGCAAAAACTCGCCTTTTCATGTCTCGTCACTTAGCCTTAAAATGTTTAACTTCGTATCGCTAAAAATCCGCAGTACAAGGCTGGCTGGAATCGTGTTTATCTTGTATTAAAAAGTAATTTGAAATGAAATATTAACTTCTAGCTTAAACTTTGAGATCACAGGAAGTAATTAAAAACAGAAAATTTCACCGACCTGATTTTCTCAAAATGGTGAGAGTTTTCAAGAATAAATAAACTGTCCCGGTAAAACAGTAAATCAACAAAAAAATATATATATGTTTCTTGAAAGTAGAAAAAGCAGTCTTTCAAATGATATAAAAATTTATCGGCAATTTTATAATCGTTAAACAATGGCACTTTCAAAAACGGCAATATGACAACACACAAGCTGTCAAAACGATAAACACCACACCACGCGTAATCTTTTGGCATTTGACAAGGGAGTTTAAAATATGGTTTATTCAAGTCCTGCGAGTAGTATTTCATTAAAACGTACCTGAAGAAGTCCTTGAGATGAGTTAGTTTTGGTTTCTTGTCCGTTTGGGGGGGAAATCTGGCCTCAAATCCTAAATATGTTTGAGAAACACAATCACACCACATTTTCCCATAGGATGGGGCTAGATGGGCAGTGTCTTCTGTCACGGATCCTTCACCACATTCGCTTGTCAATGCCCTTTTTTCTGCTCCATAATGTACAAAAGATCTTGAGCAACCTTCATATACTCTTCCTTTAGTCCATCGTTCTTTGATGCAGTACACTGATAAACGGGCTATTTATCACTATCCTTTTCTTTTACTCACACTGGTCTCTCCACTCCTGCTAGTAAGTGCAGCAGACCCAGTCCAGCACGTCTCCCACGTAGCTGTTCTACTTCAACACAACTCCATTTACTGCCAGTCTGGGAACCACATTGACCCCATCTTCATCATTATGTACTTGTTAGTACAGCCTGCCCTTCATTTATGAAGATTAATGGCTGGGGAAAAATAATCACTCATGCTATGGATAATGTCTTCGTAACAATAATCATTTGTTTGGTCACATATTAATTAATACTGTTTTATTGGCAAGAACATATATAGAGGATGCCTGGTAATGCACCACTCTGCTGTGCGGAGGTCTTGGGTTCGATTTCCGGCCAGATCAACTCTCAGGGTCTTAAAATAATTGAGGAAGTGCTGCTTTTGCTCCAACATCCGCTAGTGGTTAGATCTTCGCGTCTTCTCGGATAAGGACGTTCAACCATAGGCCCAGTCTCTCAATATCCCTGTTGAGGGTCTTGAAAAAACCACGCACTTCTAGCAAAGAGTGGGATAGTGATCCCGGTGTTTTGGTCTTGTCCCTTGAACTGATAGCACTTCTTATCTCCTGCCAATTCGCGCCATAATATGTGAGCCGCTCAACGGACTTTCAAAGACCCTCAAACCGTTAAAACCCTGTATTTATTTGTAAAGCGCTTAGAGCTCTAAGAATATGTGCTATATAAATACTGTTGTTGTTGTTGTTGTTGTTGTTGTTATTATTATTATTATTATTATTATTATTATTACTAGTTGTTGCAGTAAGCAAGTGGAATGCAGCTCCCTTATTGTTTATTATTTTTAAAAGCCAGATACTTTGACATTGCTCTTGAAAAATATTCCATTGTTGACAAAGAGTATTTATTTAAGTTTAACATCGATTAAAGGCAGATAAACAATGAACATGCGTATCCGAGACGTTCGCAATGGAATGCTTGTTTTCGTGTACGGCTGGTCATACTGTACGCTCATAAACTGCTAAAATCCGTCGTTGAATGGAAACCAAGTGAAAGCTGGCTTGTAACACAGGCAGCCTAACTCCGTCAAGATTACGCAGTGGAAAATAGAAAAACTAGAAAAAAAGACGGGAAAAACGAAGAATGACGTCAGCAATATCTTCACCAGCGAGGATGTGGAAAATATGTCAGTCGTATCCCGGATGTAGCTTCATATGAAACCTATGATTGGCTTATTTTAGAGTATTAACACTTATATCTATGTAAGAAATAATATAATATTATGGAAAGATCGCAAATTTCCATTGAGCAAAGCTTTATAAATTCATTAAAACAAATTTCAGTTTAAACAAGTTTAGTTTTGTTCAATGTTTTGTTGCATGTAATCAAAACATTTATTTATTTATTTATTTATTTATTTATTTATTTATTCATTAATATTTGTTTATCTTCAGAAAAGCCGAATCGTGAAAGCTGCTGTGAAGAAGTTGAAGAAGGAGCAGAAATAACAGCAAACAAAATTTTATGAAAATAAAATTAATGGTTGTTTGTGACATTGCTTGTGTGTCTTCATTATACTCACCCTTTCTTGAATCTTTTTTTGGTACAATAGTACAAACACGCTTGTGCTTTTTTGAAACTTACATTAGACCGCATAATAAAACAATTGGTTAGCGTCCTTAGCTTTTGTTCCATGTTTACATGGTTATTCAAAGGTCTTCAAAAGAAAATGCTTAATTGCTCGTTTCATGCCTCTCCCTATAAATGTATTCAATATTGGCGTATTAAATTTCCTAATTAACAAAATCTTGGTCTGTGTGTTTGGCGGTCTTGTTTGGACCAAAAAATCAAATTGTACGAGTGCGAGAGTAATTTTTGTGGTCATTCCGTCTTGTAAGACGGAGTGTACCACTTTGTTGTCGGGTCTGTAAGCAAGAGTGCGTAAGCAAGAGTGCAAGTATGAGTGTTACACGACCCATAATGCGTTTCGGCAATTTACACACGCATGCGTATTGGGCCAGCGGATAGGCTTTGATATCATTTGTTCAGTTTTGAAAGACACCATTACGAAAAGTTACAAAATCATTGGTTTCTTTGCTATTTCTGAACGTATGTTGCTGAAAATGGTAAGTTATCTTGCCTTTAGGGTCCTTTACAAAATATATTTGCCTTGTATTTTTTTCTTCAATGTTTTAGGGAAATCGATTTCGGTGAGAGCCCCGCTTTGATATGTCTTCAGTTCTGAGTCGCGAAACGTTACAAAATCTTTTATTTCTTTGCCATTTCTCCACGGATGTTGCTCAAAAATTTCAATTATTTTATTCTTAGGATACTTTAGCTCATAAATTAGGCTTGAGTAGTTTTTTTTTGTTATTTTTAGAAACAAACAACCACAACCTCTTGCGACTTTTGTTTACTACATCAGTACATGGCTGCTCGAGTACTTTTGGAAAGAATTTTACTAAAACTAATTATATTTCTCTTTAAGACTTTGGTAAATTTATACGCTTACTACAGAGCTTAACGCTTTGCTTTGCTAGGAGACTAAACGGGCTGCAAACGTTTGATTATTAAGCCAAAACAAAGCAATTTGCCCTTCAATAACAGCGGTTCTTTGAGTGGGGGGAAACTTGCATGTTTAGCAAAGTTAAAATGTTTGCTAAAGATCGAATAAAAAATCTTGGTAGAAACATCTCCGAAAGGTCAAATGTAGTTTTTTCTCTGTAAGAATTTATTTTATGATGTTGTTTTTGACTAAAGGTTCAGAAAGATACTTTAAATAACACTATTCAAAAATAAACTTTAGTAGAAATTCATATAAACTTAGACCTTAAAGCTGTGTTTAAAATTTTTTTTAAATATATTAAACTTATAAAGTTATTTCATTTAAATATTTAATGTTAAGTTGAAATGAAAAAACATTACAAATAAAGAATATTAAATTTTCCAGAACAATGTTAACATTGTTTATTGAACCAGTAAATTTAATTCTGAAACTTTTTAAAAGTTTTGTCAACATGCACATAAAAATAAAATCGCAGACCCTGAAAGCTCGCGTTAAACCAAGGTGTGCGATTTTAACCACATCTGCGAATTTTTTCAGGGAAAGGTACCGGCTCTACTTTGTAGACTAATACAATTTAAAGCAATATACAACATCAACTTTGTCAAAATGCCGGCACGAGTTAAAGGCTACCGTTAGCCTCTTGTTTGTGCTAAAAAGCTACCGTTTGGTCTCGTTCTGAAAGGAACGCATGTGCACGATCCAAAGCCTGTCCCTACATAACCCCCGAGATAACTTGGGGTGAACCATTAACATGGACCGAGACATCAAGGATTAACCCATATTGAGTTTTCTCTACTTCATGTGAACGAAAAGGCTAAAAATTTGAATAAATTAAATGTACAGAAACCTGGCTCTGCCCAAGATATCTCTAACCTCGAGATATTTCTTCTCATGTGAACAAGCCCTAATTGACACTTGTCTAACCTCGAGATATCTCTTCTCATGTGAACAAGCCCTAATTGAGAAGTTTCTCGTGGCTGTAAAATATATTTATCGCTATGATTCGAGCCCTCACTCAAAGCTCTTTCACTACTCTGATCAATGTCTTTATGAAAAACTCCAAACCATGAGAAAAATTGCTTTAAGGGTTTCTAAAATGCCTATACATTTATATTCAATAGTTATAATTTCTTCCTCCTGGATCTAATATAATTTATTACAATAATATACCAGAGTCTAGTTTAGAGGCGTTAAAGCCTTTGTCTGCCTAATCGCTGCATTGGTTATGTTATGTGTTACAAATGTAGATATTCAAAATTTATGTCTGTTTCTTGTCAGTAAATAAATACATAAAAAACATTGAGACGTTGGGAGTACACAAGTAAAGTGTTGCGGAAAAACGCGACAAAACATATCCATGTTTTCTCTCTGCTATTTAGTATACCCTTTAAGCCCTAAGAGTGATCAGCATCAAGTTTCTCCTTGTAATATAAAAGCCTTATCAATCAAAAAGGTCACGAGACTTAATAACATGATCACACAAGATGAGTTTTCTCGATATCCAAACAAATTCTCCCCACTACTGCTATAAAAAATGTATAGGACTAAAAACGAGACTTTAAATTTTGATGTTAGGGCTTGAAGGGTTAAGTGTTCTGCGGCACGTCATAGCGTTTTCTATCATTGTCTACAAACAACAGGTAATGTTTTATTCTCTTTAGAAAATAACTTCACTCCAATCCTATTGAAAACTTTTTCATGCGTTGCGCGACTTTATTATTCCGTGGCTTCTATTCAGTTTTATAAAACAGAATTACGCCAATCAGAAAGTGCGTTATTTCATGCTTGTTTCCTAAAATAAAATAATAACTAAAATCGCAGCATCTCCAGTGATTTTTTTATGTCAAGTCAATACGTGGTCTACATATAGGTAAGTCTTTAAGAGGCCTACTTTACGTGATTCGCCATATTTTTTTGCGAAGATTTTGACAAAGAGAACATGTACTGCGATAGAGGTACATTTTTCTATTATGCTGAAGGGTAATATTGACTCTATTATGCTTTAAGGTCAGCATTCAGGAATCGACCTCAGTGAAAAATTCAATTTAAAAGATAATCCGTATGTGCACAGACTTATTCAACATTGCACGTGTTTCAAATTACTCAGTTATAGATATTGCATAGTCTAATAGTCTGATATTTCATTTCATTCAGTCTATGTAGGTGTACATTCATTTAAAGTCGACGATTTTGTTTGTTTTATGTATATAAACTTACTACGTTTTCCGGTATGATTAAAGTATTCTATTTCTAAAGACTCCTTGGGCTAAGCGGACTCCTCCGCTCAGGAGAATCGATGGATTGTGCTTTCGGCGAATGGGCAACACTATTTGTTGTCGGTGAACAATTTTCCATGGGTGTTGCAGAACTCATGGAAATGAGAGCTACGGAGGCAGCCCGTTCGCTGGGGTTAAAATCCATTTTATGTCCCTTAGGCCCTTGAATAACGGAGGGCTTAGGTGAGGTGCTTTCTGAGTGTACCCGAGAAAGATGTGACGGCGGTGGACTCGCGTGATCACGGTTCTCTCGCTCGCGTTCTCTTTTGTGATCTTTATGACCACGAGGTAGCGAGACCGGCACTCCATAGGGCGTATAATAAACACAACTGGAACATTTACCAGGAGGGCAACATCCCGTGGGGGAGTAGTCCGACATATTCATTGCGGCAACTCCGCTGTGAGGTACACCTGGAAGCGGCGAGAAAGCAGAAATGCCATTCCCGATCGAAGGACCGTAGGCCGGAAGAAGACCCCTTGCTCCTGTAGGGAATATGTGTCCGCGTGCTCGTGCTTCTTCGTGGCTTGGCAACACGCACTCAATGGTTTGCACAATATCACCACCACAACCTTTGAGAATTAATTCCAGGACATTACGTTTTTGTTCCGGAAACAATCGCATTAAGATATCCATAAAGCGTGCGTGCTCGTTAGGGGAAAGCGCAAGTTTTTCCGGATGTCGATAACCATTTGATAAATCTCCATTGTTAAACAAGGCAAGGTTGTCCGGTCTCAAGCGTTTTCTTTCCGATGGCATTTGGTTTGTTTCGTTTGTGTCCTCCTCTTCGGCACGTTCGGCTCGATCCCGTTTAAGATTTTCCCGCACAAACTCACTTGCTCTCTCCATTGAAGAATCTGTGAAAGTTATTTAGAAACGCTATAAGTTTGTAATATCAAAGCTCAAAAATGGTGGCCTTGGGATTATTTGAAGTTTGAAATAAATGACGCGAGGCTTAAATTTGCCAAAATTTAAGAACGATTTGAAAGCAATCTTAAGCTGAGGTTCTGAGTATCTATGAAACTATTTTATACAAAGCCTATAAACTAAAACTCATAGAATAACTTGACAACCAACAAAATACAACACAAAAAGTCTTACGGTTCAATATCATAAAATGCCTGCGAATGCCTTAATTAATTTTATTATGGTTTCATTAAACTTTGAGCAGCTAGAAATGAAGGGAATTAAGAACAATTCAGTTGAGGCTGAAATCACCAAAATATTAACAATGAGCCAAGGGCGGAAAAATTATTGCATGGATCTTTATAGAAAGAAGGCATGCACGTATGAGTGAAATCTCTACATAAAAAATTTTCATAGATATTCGAAGCCTCAGCCTGAAACTTGTTCTTAGTTAATTTTGAGCTCGTTGTTCTTAATTCCAAAGTTGTTCTTATAAAATAACGTGAATTACATTGAATTCGAATTATCAATTTCCTTGCTCAATTATTATTAATAATAATAATGATTATGATAGTAAAGACTTTATTTAGGTGCCAAGTCTTTATAGCCGACTAAAGACTTACTAATTGGGGACACCATCTTTACCACTCTAAGGTGGACGGAGACCTTTCACATTACAACACACACAAAAACACAGATATAATCCCCGAGGGCCTACTGTTTAACGTCCTTATCTGAGAAGGCATGAAAGTCTAACTATTTGCAGATGTTAGAGCAATGGCAGCATTTTCTCCTTAAGACCCTGTTGTCCTGCCGGGAATCGAACCCGAGACCTCCCGCTTGATAGACAGACACCTTACCAACTAAATTAGATATAGAAATTTTACTTGTACCATTAAAACTCTCAAAACGGTGGCATTCTAAGAAACTTTATTAGTGAAAAACTTGGATAGACTAAAGGTAGAATGAATAAAACCAATGATTTCTGTACTGTCTACTGAAACAAACTTTATAGGAATTCATCAACTGGTTCAAGTGTTAGAAATGGCACCAATTACTTCTACTTTTCAAAACATGGAAAATGAATGGTCGTTTTATATGATTTTATCGACTGGTCATACAGTTAGAATAAACAACACCATGAATGGACAGAATCATTATTTTTTTTTGTCCAAGACTGAGTCTAGATTTAAGGGGTGACAACTAACATGCATATGCCCACCGCCAACTTAGTTTTAGTAGCCATATTAGTTACTGGCTAGTTGGCAATCAGCAAGTATGCTTTATACGTAGCTGCACAAAATGAATTGGCACTTTTTAAAAACGATTTTAAATCCAGTTTAAGAGTTGAGTGATTGTCAATGAATGTGAAAATTGTCGCAGCGATAACTTAAGCACACTCAAAACGCTGAGGGTTATATATTTTTCAAGCTGTAAGTTTGCGCATCTTCAAAGCTAACAAATTTCACCAGACCTTACCTCTTAATTACGTGTTAAAGAAACTGGAATGTTTTGTTTTCAAGTGAGTCCAATTCGTTATGATGTGTAACGCCGTTATGAAACTGTCTAAAAGAATTCGTGACAAAAACTTAGATCTGCACGTAACTTGAAAACTGTTTATGCAAATAAGTGATGTGTCGGACACAATCTGTCACAGATGCTTTGTTTGTAGTTGCTTTTAATCTACGTTTTATTCAGTGTATAGCACAATATTTGGCTTTTCATAAATTAATGTCTTAAGATTAATTCATAAGTTTATGAGTAAAGACGGAACTTTTCTATGGTTTCTATTGTTTTATCAGGCATTATTTATGTCTTTATCGCGACAATAAGGACAATTTAGGAGTGATAATCATAGTTTAGGTGTCCGTGGCAGACAACTTTATAAGAACAATGAGGCTCAGATTGGCTGAAAATTAAAAACTATTTACGATCAAGCTGTGGCTTAAGAATGTGGAAATGTTTTTACTGAATATTGTAAATTACATTTGGTGCGCATTTAAAACACAGAAGCAGTTTCCCATTTATTTCATATAAATGCTGTTTTCAATTAGCCCCTGCATTCTAACAGTTTTCATCTCTTCTTATAAATGTAAAGTTTAATTTTGAACTGTCGGTGCAAATAAAGTATTGACAATTGTTGTTGTTGTTTTATAAGAACAACTTTATAAGAACGAGGCTCAAGTTGGCCGAGAATTAAGAACATTTAAGAACAATCTCAGGCTTCAAATATTTGTAATTTCTCTTATGTTTTTTCTTAATTTTGAGCTACTAGATATACTGAAGAACAATTAATATTTGAAGCTGAAATCACCAGAAAATTATAAAGAATGAGCCTCTGAAAAATTGACTGGTTCTGTAAAAAAAACGTTGTAAATGCTTTAAACAATATCTTCGCTAAAAAAACAAATCTCAGGCATCTATAAAAACAAAAGTAATTCTTAACTTAAGAATCAACCAAAACTAAACACCTCTAATTACAAGCTCTTTAAATAATCGGTATTTATGAGAACTTTGTTGACATTTTAAAAAAAAACATTTTCTAACGAGCTCTATTTTCATTCCTTCATGATTTCAACAAAAGTTTATAATCATTTGGATTTGCCTATGAAAGCATGTCAAAGATCCCTATTTCTATTTTAAATTCTTAGCTTATAGCTATAAATTGACTTGTGATTGTGTTTGAATGTGCATTGTTTTTTCCATAATTCTGAATATTGGAACTTTTACTCATACATCGATCATTGTAACAAAGGCACCCATATATTATCTCTATATACTAGAAAATTATGCGTTATTTAAATCTGGAATACTTACAAAGTTTACATTACACAACACTATATTGAAATTGAAAGAGACCGCATTGAATTCAATGGCAAAGTAAAGAAATCAACAGTCATTGCAGTGCATATTTATTTATTGCAAGCTACTTTAACGTTACAAAGCTCAAACGCAATCATTATTCAGTAACTTAAAGTAAAATATGTGCATCAAAACAAGTCAGGAAATCTTTGTTTGTTAAAAGTTTTTATAAAACTGTTGGTTTCTCGCTTTTATAGATACGATAAGTATTTCACATGGTTGTTTTCAACAGCTTTTTTGTTTGACTTTGAGTTAACTATCGAACAAGCAAACTCGAAGCATAAATAAACGTTTCGCTTGAGAAATAAAAATTGTGTTTTATGAACATTCAAAAAACTATTTGAAACTTTTCAAAGATATTTAAAAGCTTTTTTTAGATTGTTATAGAATGTTCTAACAATTGTTTGAATAAATCGTGACATTACAATAACCCTTCTCCTTGTTGCGTTGTCGCTTTATCAGATTAGAATATTTTCCGCACGGATGGAATCAACCTCAAGCTCTAAGGAAATCGAATCTTACTATAACAAGCGTAAAAATGGGAAATGTGATTAATAGTAAAAGAAATTATCTGATAATGTTTAAAGTTCCCATATCAAAGACCATGCTGGCTTTTTAAAGTAGCGCGCGCGTTAATAAGCTGGTGAACTAAAAAAACAAATTTAATCTATGAGAATAGGAGCAAAACTCACCGACTTTTAAATCTAGTTTTAGGTTTGCAAAGACAAAGCGATTTCAAGGAACCAGAAACTGTGACCAGTATTGTGACCAAAGGTTTAATCCCAAAGCCTTAATATCACCGAGGGACGGGAAACTTTTTGTTTAGTCACGTCCAGAACAAATTATGTACTGAATGACTTGTGCCTTGAAACAAATGTATATATGATCTACAATGCGATTGCGAATCTCATGCAGTCTTTTTTCGATACTGTAAGTTGTATCATGTCGAATATCAACATAGACAACAATATCTGTGCTTGATAACCAATTTGAATAAAAAAAATTAATAGTTTTAAATGATCGCAGTCATGGTTTGTTCACAACTGAGACAATGTCTTGCGGATCAAGATTACCCTTTTATGTTCTTTAGCAGCGATCAATGATTTTGAACAAGTTAAAAGAAATCTAATTTTATTTCGGCTTTTGATAGTCAGCGAGAACGTTATTGCACCGGCTTGCGACAGATCGATAGTCAACTGATTGAGTCGGCTTTAGCTGAGATCAAACATTTTTTTAAAACAATAGTCAATACATAAACTCAGCAGACGATTTTGCACGGAAACATTCATATTTTAAGCTACTTTTTCTCAATTTGTTGACGCGATAAACAAACTACATGATTGTTCAGAATTATTTGCTAATTGGGTTGCAGTTTAGATTTAGCGATAAAAGCTAATTCTCGTTCATTTTCTACTTCCCTCTAGTTCAAAGTATTGGCTTTGATGGCTAAAGTAAAGAAATATGTCTCCGATTTTCTTACCTTCTAATATTCACAGTGCCCTATGTTTCTTTGTTAAGATTTGCTGTTTTACAAGTTGTTAACAGTTTTTTAACTTTCCGGTCAGAAAGTATCAAACGAACGGAAGCAAAGTATACGTCACAAATTAGGGAAGATTGAAGTTTAGTTTTAGTAAAACTCCAGACGCCTTATTTAACTGTTTATGGAAATGATGCGGTTGTCCAAGAACTCTTTGAACAGGCAATTGTTTGAATAACACAGCGTGAATGATTTGTTTGGGGTATTATCAGAGCAATATTGTCTTGTACCGACTGGTTGCATCGCGCCGCCACAAGCCGTGTTGCCTTAACTACAACACGATTTATGATTGGCTAAAACGGAGTTGTTTGATAAAGCAGCTGTCTTTGTCCGAGGTCGTTGAACTGGATATTGCGCATGCTCAATAAAACAGAATCTAAATCAGGAGATTATTTGCTAAAATATTAAGATAAAAAATATTACTTTATTTTAAATGAACGTGAAAAACAACTAAATTATTTACGTAAGAAGCCATAACCAAACTACAAAAAGGTCAACAAGAAATTGTCCAACATCACGTTAACACCTTTTACAACAAACTTTCTTGTCGGGAGCAGTTTTCTTATATATATATTAATATATATAAGTTGAAAAAGTTATTTCTTCTAAGCATTTTAATAAAAAAGAAATTAGTAAAATATATTCATTAGTCGCATATTTGACGCGCAATGTCTATTATTGCCGTGTGGGGCTGACAATGACGTAATTTGCTTTCGTAGCTTGATTTCGTAGTATCTCAAAGATTTCGTCGATAAAGCAATAGAAAATATTGTTAATAGACATTTTTGTTCCTAATTGCAAGTAAAATTTGAAGAAAATATTCATTGAACGTTAGAAAAAAAAAAAAATTTCGACTACTGAGTTTTACAGTAGTCCGTGAATAGTTCAAAACCAATGAGATATCAGTTCTTCACCCTTTTTTGACCGAACTTTTTCTTATACAAGTAGATACTGATGCAAGCCCGTAAGATCACTCAAGAATGGGGAGGTTATCGTTTGCGACAATCTTTTCTCGTGGCATTTAAAAAAACGTGAGATCTACTCAAAAGGGAGTCGTACGCAATGAACAGACGGTATACGTTAAATCAAAGGCTCCCAAGAGTTAACTCATTGAAAGATATATAACAACAATTGAGGTAAAAATGTGTCCACTTTTTGGAAATATTTCAACCCAGACCTCTCGCAGCCAAAAACCAGATTGATATAAAGGTCTGTAGTGTTATTAAAATAATGTTGACTCAGTTTAGCTGGTTAATTGATATGCGCATAATAGACTTCATATAGTTATAAACTTTTTAAATGACAGACTATTGTACAAAGATCTATAACAGGTAGACTGCAGATAGCCAATTTAATTTAGAAAATTGTGTTCATATATAGGGTTCCAGCCATTACTAATTAAGGTACGGGACCTTAAGGGTATTACTTCGTGTTGAGTCCATAGAACACAGAACTTAACAAGGTTTGTGATTGTTGTAATCTTAATCTTTCTTTTGATTGGCTCAAAAATCTGTGTCCCATATAGTTATAGTTGTTGCTAGTTGTGCAACATTTAGGGACCTAGTAAGGTTTCGGCAAGGAGAAAAGCCAGTAGGACTCGAGGTCCCTTACAAGGATCTTATTCCCCGAGGGTCGACGGGTTAACGTCCTTATCCGAGAAGACGTGAAAGTCTAACCATTTGCAGATGTTAGAGCAAAGGCAGCACTTTCTCTTCAATTATTTTAAGACCCTGAATGTTGGTACGGCCGGGAATCGAACCTGAGCCTCCCGCATGATAGACTGGGGTCTTACCAACTAGGCGGATTAAATTTCTCTTGTTCGCTTCACTTACTGGTTCGTTTAATAATGGTACTTCACGCGTACTCATGAATGAAAATCGTACATGCGCACTTTACATGATGCATTCCTTGTTTATTTGATAGTGTTTTTCTATGCGATACTGGTCTCATCAATCTTTTTCCAATGGTATTTTGTTTCAGTTGTCATTGGAAGGAAGTCATGACAAATTCAGCTTCTCAGGTATCACATACTTATTAGTTAGTACGGTTAGTTTTTAATTATTATTCAAGAATGAATAGTTTTGCTTACATTTAAACGAGGGATGACCGGATCGTGAAAAAAGATACAAGAGTTTGTATTTTTTTGCTGAAAAATGCCGGGTCTTGAAAAACTTTGCAATGAAATAGCGGGTTTTGAAAAATCATACCAAAGTACAAAAAGGCTTCGCTTCAGAAAAGAAAAGTATTGAACATTTCTGAATGTGTACTCACACTGAGTTGTTTGGGCTGCTATGGAATTGATGCAAAATTTTCCAATTTCCTGCTTATTTTCTTAGTTTTGTTAATTAATCAAGGATCCTCAATTACTGTGGGCACCCTCGGCTGCGTCACGAATTTTAGTGTCACATCAACCATCTGGAAGTCATTAGACGCCCGCACTCTGGTGCACTTCAGTTGTTATTATCGTAAAATGTTCCGAGAATACTTCAAACAATGTTATACCGTAAGCTAAATTGAAGACCAAACTACGCAACGTTTGTCAGTTCTCCAAAAATAAACACTTGTAACAGAAATAATTTATCGTAAACTTGTTTATTACTGTTGAGCAAGCATAGCAGTTAAAAATATAACACAAAAAGCGGTAATAAACAATTTAATAACATGCATTTTATGAACTAAACGTTTTGTATGCTAGTTAACATACATTTTCAAGAGTATAACCGTTAAGGGACCGGTCAGAAAGTATCTGCAGCTTTGGGGAGCCAGAGGGAATTTCTCAAATTTTCAAAAAATATTTTGCGGTCCACCCAAAACTTGGCAATAAGATTTCACAGTCCAACCGATTTATTGCAAATTTTTTCGTGGCTCACCCAGAAAATCTTAGCCACTATGACTAAAGAAATTAATGCACATTCTTTATAATGATGGTTTACTCAAGCTAAGGTAAGACTAATTTTTTGCCAGAGATGTATAATATGGTGAGTACACTCTAGTTATGTATTTTAATTTAAGAATCAGTAATTCTTGGCCGAACATGGAGTTGATCGTAGTTTTTCTCATGCATCTTCTTAAAGTTTGGGGCAAATACTATATTTACCGTCAATTACGAAGGAAGTGGTTGCCCATTCTGTCTAGCCAGAGGCTAGGCTGAGACTGTTATAGAGGCGTTACGAGTTTAGGCAAACACTCCGTTTGTGTGTTTCACGGCCTTGCGGCCATCGTTGTTGAATATATTTGGTGGCCAACCAGATAAGTAAGAATTCTTTCATGACCCCTCCATATTCCCTCCGGCCCCCCCCTAGCAGATACTTTCTGGCCGGTCCCAAATTTTACTTGAAATAAATAAACAAATGATCCATACGGTAGGATTGGCTATGAAGAACGACTCTTTGATATTTTTATCCATACAAAAACATTTTGCAGTTCGGATATCGCAGCACTTCACTTTCGATAGAAACTGCTAGTTACAATGTATAAATGGCTTTTCAAAAAAAATCAACGGTTATACTTTTGAAATTATTTGTATTTGACCTTACTACTCATACTGTGAACAGTGAATTGAGATCTTTATCCATTTTTTTGCAATGTGTATCAAAAAATAGTTTCTGATATTTTTTTTCTTTTGTGGGGCAGTCAAAACCATATTATAATACCAATTAAATAAAAGTAACCACAAAAATCCCACTGGAATACGACCTTTTATGACTACAGTATTTTTCAGGAATTACAAAACTATCGATACAGTAGATACTTACTTATAAGTCTAAATTATAAGTTATGTGAGGAAATGTGGTTGAATAAAAGTCATTAATGTTGAAAATGCTTGGTGCTAGAATGATTTTATCCAAAATAAGGCCTACAAGCATAACTCAACAACTCGATGCATTAGCGTATTAAAATACATTTTTTGCTTATATAGCCTTATTTGTAATTACATAATTCTTTAACTGGGTTTATAAGAACCTGTTTGAGATTCCAGGCTGAACATGTTCTTAATATATAATGGGGGTCTAATTTACAAAATTTCATCCTGCAGGTTCTTAATTTACTAGGTTCTTATATTATGTGGATAGCCACTGTATATAAATATAATAAATGGTAACTTTACTGCAATAGCACTTACAAAAAAGTCTTCAGAAGACTTCAAAGATTTTTTCTTAATATTTATTAAGAAAAAATAGAGCTTTTAAATTCAAGGACGGCTTATTTTGATGTTTGAAATTGTTCAGTACGTCTCTTTTGTTTATAGTAACTTTTGCTCTGTTGACAGGGGCAGTCGCATTTCTAAATCCCGAAGTAGACAATTTTTTCTACAATTTTACGCTTGTGGAAATCTATGGTGCAGCTCACTTGTATTTCCCTCGGAAAGGTACGGTAGTTAAAGTTGACACGATATATGGCGATGACACGGGTTACATTCATGTAGCGCCCCAGAATACTCTAAATATCACAGGTGTTTCCGAGTACAAAAGAATCAATGTGACATGGGGTCCATACGTATATGAAGGCGGCACAATTGTTCTCCCAAATGGAACCTTTGAGATGAGACAGACACGAAGTAGAGAGTACCCTTCGCTAACACGAAGTTCTCATGTGACATTCTGGGGTCGCATGATTGGAGATCTGGGGCACCTCATGGTTGGTTACGGAGCAAGAGTAACTTTTGCTCAATCAAGTCCAAGATTTCTGAGGTTTGTTGGGATGACCATCCAGAAGAATGGAAAGCTCGAATACATGAGTAGACCAAATATCGAGTCAGATAAATGGATAGTCGACGTTGTCAAAGGTGTTGGACCAGTCCATCGTGATGGTCTTGTCACAATAGAGGCAGAGGGAATAGTCACTGCAACATCTCTGCACATAGCAGCTGAATCTCTGGTAGTTGATCCAGACGGTTATCTTCTGTTGGACGGCAAGGGCTACCCTGCAGGTATAGCTTTAATATATTTTTGTTTCGTAGGACATATGCTTTTCATTTAATGAAACATTAGTCATGTGTTTATTTTAGGATTGTTTTCAGTCCAGTCTCAGAACTGTAAAATATCAAGTTCTTTTTTTATTCAGAAACAATATATGGCAAATTACCAACATTTCAGGCCACAGAATATATTTATAAATGATGGCAATTTCAAAAATATTTTTTCTTATTTAGATTAGAACTACTACACTTTTGAAAATATGAATGTAGACTAGGTATTATTTAAATTGCCGTCATTTATCAGTTAAGTCTGTTGTAAGATTTCAGATTTTATAGGAAAACAGCACCGTGTTGTTGAATAAATTATTTAGCGTGGAAGTAACTGTAAAAGAAATGTCTGTTAGACATTCAACCTTTTGAGCTACTGAAACTCACGTTGGGAACGGGTCACGTGTGTCAACACGAATATTTCTTCTGACTGTGTAGTTAATTTATAGCAACGTATCAATACCAATTTTCGCATTCATGAACTCTGTTCATGGGTACCAATTCATTTTACTGATGTTATTTACCTTGAATTTTCCACTGATTGACCTCTTTTGAATGATTTTAATAAACTGTCTCGGACTTCTTTGTCGCCGTTGCAGAAAACAATTCACACATCTATAATAGCTGGAAGTACGACTAACAGTGCACGTAGCGGAACGTTAGCGGGTGTTTCTTTTAACAATCTTTCCTTAAATCTTGTTCCCCTACAAAGTCGTAGTGCTATCATCGAATCAATGATGAAGAGGAATTAGTTTGTGAACATTTTGATGTGACAGTGCAGTTTGATTCGGTGCAAAATACGAGCGAAGAAAACTAGTAAAGGTTAACAGTCTGGATACCACATTTTCCGTTTGAAAAACAAAGAAATTACTATTTTTCTTTGCTTGTGTTTTTTTTACATTCACGAAAAGATTGCAATGGGAGTATCTAGTGACGCAAACACAGTCACAGCTGATGTAAAGGATTTATATCTGTTCATGTCACAGTTTAATAGCCAGTGAAAGGGAAGCATTATTGATTACCTTGCAGTCAGACAGATCATTTTATGTAAAGCAAAGACTAACGGAAATAATTGTCAAACGATTGCCTGCATTATAAACTATAGTTTATAGTCGCATAGCCGACTTTATGTCATTTGCCGCCGGTTAAATGACAAACATATTTCAGCCAAATAAGGTTTTACGAATATTACGAACAGGGCGGGCCAAAATACAAATATAGTATAATAGTGTCAGTAATGATTTCCAGCGATAAAATTAGTAGCCAATCTGTTTTACTCTTTATGTGCATTTTATTTAATATTCACCTTCCGATTGGTGCACAAAATAGAAATATACGTCGGCTTAAAATTTGGAAACTGTTTCTGATGCAGAAATAAATACAACTCAAACGAACACTTAGAATTCATGAAATTAAAATGTGGATTAAAATATAATTGAAGATCTTTACGCAAGATTTAACCGTGAGAACAAGTTTCAAAGTAACTTACGAGTAAGGTTGAATTGACAATAGTTGTCAGTTCAGCTCAGACAGTTGAAAGCTTTAAACTCTAAAAAGAGTCTTCTGTTACATTCACAGTGTACGCTGCTTCCTAATACTAACAAATGTACTCGACATCAAACGATCAAGCTATTAGTGCAAATCAATATTAAGTCATGGAAAAAACAAAAACGATATGTAAAAAAAGTTTTGTTTTTAAATGCACTGGGCTTTTATTTGTTTTTTATATTCCATCCTTAAAGCCATACTGTAGTACAGATTTATTTAATATCACTGGCTTCTGATTGTTGTAAGAACCTTGTTTGAGATGCATAATTGTAGTTTCAGGTCCAGGCGCCGGAAGTAGTAAAGCAGGTGCGGGTCATGGTGGCCGCGGGGGACAAGGAAATAACCAGTATGAAATAACAGGATCACCGTACGGATTGTTTAATGCACCAGTACAGTTTGGTAGTGGGGGAGGCGGAAGTTGTGGTGGAGCAGGAGGAGGATCTCTTAGTTTACACATCAAGGGGACTCTTAATATCGAAGGTAAATCTTCTGAAATCTTGGTTCTAATCAAGTGGTAACAAACCGAAAAAACGCTAACTTACTATCTGCTGTTTGTTTTTTATTGACAACAACAACAACAACAACAACAATATGCTCTATTTGAGCCATCATTGAAAATGTACATCACAAAATTTTAAAAAACCGTACATAATACA
>JAOTRI020104869.1:0-13709 GCA_028564885.2 Zoanthus sanctaehelenae
CAAAGGCGGAACACTATCCTTTCTTTCACGATGTTCTGCTCTGGATTCGTCACGGTTTTCCTTGTATTTTTCATTTAAACCTCCCCAGCGTTCTCTTCTCCGGTCTTCGGATTGCTGCGACCTAAGTCGCATGTTCTTCAGTGCCTTCAGTTGAGCGAATGTCATCAAGGGAGAATGCCAGGCGCAATCTTTTTCGGCAAGGCCCAAATCATAAGGCAGGAGGTGCTTGAGTTGTTCGACGTCGTTGAGCATCACCTCATGTGAAAATGCTGAACCGGCAAATCCATCCGCAGATGCGGAATCTCTGTTGAATCCAAATTCCTTGCCTCGAGCTTCAGAAACGGCAACTTGTTTACCGTAACATAAAGAAATTAAAATCATAGAATCACCTGTTTACCTCAGATATCTCATCTTCCTCGGTAGCTTTCGACTCTGCAGCCTTAAATTCCCACCCATCGTTGTCCTCCTCCCCTGCATCACCATCATCATCATTATCAAACCTTTTATTATCATTTGAGCTTAGTCCATCTTTACTCAGTCTCACGTCTACTGTGCTCAAATTGGACGCATCTCCACAAAAAATGAATCCATTTGAAGGCAAATTGAGTGGATTCCAATTAAGATCAACACCTTGTGAATTTGGATTCGACTGATTAGCACCACCAACATGTGACCCGTTCTGATTCAGATTACCCCAGTCCCAAACGAAATCCAATGATTTATAATCCGAATTAGCTCGAGTGCCACTCAGATCAGGAACAGCCACATTCAAGTCTAAATTCGACCCAGATGGAAATGAATTCGATCTATTGGAAACAGGATTCAACCCATTCCCAGGCTCACTCTGCTTATACAAAGTAATAATCACATCATTCACATTTACACCACTTGATCCCTCCTTAACCATATCCTTATTGTCATTATTATTGCTTATTAGCCATGTAATGATTTTAAAACCTCACCAGACTTTTACAGTTTGTTCTAAAAAACTCTCATTATGAGTAATATCCTTTTAAAAATTTAAAAAAATTGAAAATTCAAAAATTATTTTGAAAGCCTTGACAATCAACTTATAAATTTCTAAACAGTATAACCAACTTATGTTGAAACGTTATAAAGTTCCACAATTACAGGTAGCCCATGCTTATGATGACTAATACATTAACCATATAATACTGACAAACACAAGTCAAATAAACTGTAACGGAATTCGCCGGACGACAGCCGAGATATAAAACTAATTTATTAAGATTTTTAGATTTTTATCAAGATCAGTTTCAAAGTCTTTAAAACAATTTTACCATATCGCCGAAATTGAGTCAATGGATTTACTGAGAACATCAGGAGGCCACAATGAGCGTTTTTCTCAATCTTTATCTGGATTAAAATGAAAGAATATATTACTTTCAAAACTCTATACATTCTCTCTATGTTTCTATACTAAATTGCTATATGGTTAATGTATTACTTATCATAAGCTTGGGCTACCTGTTCCACAAGCAAAACTGTACTTACCTTCGGATCATAAATCCATTTGTTGCCCTTCAAAAATGAGATCTGGTAAGTTTTTACTATTTCGTTTTCATTACTTCTTCCCGCGACAACTGCTACTGCACACATAAAATACTCAGTGAGAAGATCAATTTCCAAGTATTGGTTGCCCTTAACTGCTCCCGTTTTACGATTTATGGTGTTTGATTTCATGGCCCACGATCTAGGGGATTGACCTCTTGCCCTTAACGCTTTATATCTTTCGCTGTACTCAGACGTGGCTGAAAACGCGTAATCAGGAATCTTGGAATAATGTGACAGGCCAATATTGATCTTGTTGCAGTCTAAACATATCAGACAAATTTGTTATTCATTGAATATGGTATATTTGCGCGGATCTGAATGCACAAACTCTCCTAAACTGACGTGTAAAATCAAAATAACAATATTTTAAAGCTTATAATTATCAAAAACTATTTTTTGGTTATGATTTGTTTATCATTCATATGAAGTGATATTTTGTTTTAAATTTGAATTTCGATTCCCGCATGGCCGCCATGCTGAATATGTTAACTCAAAATCGCAATGTATAGACCTTTTTCATAAATGGCGGCGATTTCGATATTCTTTTGTATTAGCCCGTTTTGAGTAACATATTCTATTGAAAGTTTAACCCAAGAACGAGGCTAGTAGGGCTAATTTGAATGAAGACAAAAAGATATTAAAACGGCCGCCATTTGTGAATAACGTCTAAAGGAAAATTAAATTTCGAAAACGAGCCCAACTTTGAGGTTTTATTATTACGAAAGTAGTCAAGAACTTAGTAAAACCTAAAATATATAATGCAACGCAGAAAAAGTTTCAGAGGTTCTACAACACCAATCCATTAATTGAGATTTAGGCTTGTACGGAATAAAAGTCAAAACGAGAAGCCATTCCATTTTTGATGTTGTTTTATATTTCGGCTGTCATCCGACAGCCATCTTCAGATAATGTTAAGTAATACAATGTATGTAAATTTACATACATTTAGATATGTCTATGGCCGTCTACGGCCTCATCAGAGTGGAATGCGAAAATGCAAATGTAGGTATATAAACATGAAATAACTAAGGTATAGCGAGCTAGCGTGCTGCAAAGTGATAAAAAATAATGGTAAAATAAATGGACAGAATACCAGAATATTGGACTGTAAGGATGAGTGGATAAGGAGGTGTAAAGCACAGGCATACGAAACGACTAACACGGAAATCATGATTAAAAATAAGTAAATTTTTAAAACAGATAAAACGAAAACAATAATGTGTTAGAATTGATAGATGGTTTCATAGTCTTAATAAATGATGTTAACAGGGTCTTTTTCACGGTCGATAATGTCTCTTTGAAGATTGCTTTTGTTGCTATTGCATGCTATTTTTATTAATTGTTTGTGAACTGATAAATTTCTGCAGGAGATATATATGTTTGCTGATTCTTACATGTAGTTGAAGTACTGTGCTACCGATATAGAACGATAAGCAAAAATTTGTTGCAAATGCCCTTGTATATAACACCTCGTTAAAAGCATTTAGTGTCAGAGATAATGCAGTTATTAAGCTTGCATGTGTTTTGGCTGTTTTTTGTTTTCAGCACCTTTCGTAATGTGTTTGATTTATTAACTATGAGAAAATTGGATCCCTCTTGCTTGAAAATATTTATCAGCTTGTAGTCAAATTTGTCAGAAATGAAAGATGTAGTAAGATAAAGCCACTAAATGTTTGTTGCTTGGGGAAATCTGGTGTTTGTTGGACCAAAGTGTTGTTGCAGAGGATGTATGTTTTGCTGATGAGACGTTCTAATACCCGTTTAACCTGAGAAGGTTATTAAATCTGTTCTGGTGCGACTTTCGTTTTGTGGGAGAACTATATCTGTGGTTAACTCTGTTACGCTCATGTTTTATTTTGGAGCGCATAGTAAAATGGGAGCGACAATGAATAAATACAGGTTTCCTGACTTTTCTATAAAAATTAAATGCTAGCCTTCATCTCTGGTTTGGAGGTAGATATTGTCTACATATCTGATGTAGTGGCTGATGTGACATGAAGATAACAGACCATTTTTTTCTATACTAATTCGTCGATGAACAGAATGGCAAGTATGCCGGACACACTAGATCAAACAGGGAGGCTTCGGATGTGTCGATATACGGTGGTATTGTTTGTGAAAAAGTGCCATTGTGATGAGACTAATAATTTCATCTTTAGTAAAATGGTGGATTGTTGTTGACCCGATTCTTTTAGCTATGTTGTCAATCGCTTTCTTTTCAAGGACAGACGTGTATACGGGGACAACGTCAAGGCTGAAAGGATAAGAGTACTCGCGGGTACATTTTTAAGAAGTGATTTAAGAATCCGGGATAGAAGCCATGATATATCTTACGGATTGGTCCTAGGACTTTGGAGAAGATAAATCCTTATATGAGCCTAGTGGTCGATGGGGCCGGCGCTTACCTCCAGTTTCTGTGGTGTTAAGCGGATGAGAGCCTTTGACTCCACTGGACGGGACACTAATCTATCGCACGTTGGCTCCCAGCAGACGCTGGTACTCATTTACCTACTCCGGAAGGATGGAAAGCTGAGTTGGCTTAGGCGGAATAGAAGTTCAAACAAATATCTGAATCTCGACAAAAAGCCGGAATCGAGTTGGAGACCTTGTGGTTTGAAAGCAGAGATCTTAGTTACCGCTCCAACCATGTCTGTACGTTAGATATTATAGGTCTAATTTTTGTTGATTGTGGGAGATTGTGTGTTTTGCGCGTACTCTGTTTGTTATTCATTTGTTTTTCTCGCGCAAACTTGTTGTTTTTAATGTCATCGTTGTTGTGTGGCGTAGGCCGCGAATACTGGTTTTAACGGATTATCTATTGGTTTTCCTTACTCTACCGGCGTTGTACATGTTCAGTTACTGTGCTCACTTAGTGGGTTGCTCCACCTAAATTGTTCTTCAATTGGTACAGGATTTAATGGAGCCGAAACCAATTGTACAGTTGCACACAGTTTGGGCATCCTGCTGATGAACAGTGGCTGTTTTGCTATTTGTTTTTCAGCGGCATTGTAGTTATGTCTGTTCAGATATCTATTTGATAAGATGATAAAATTCTGGAAGGTCGGTGTTGGTAGATATAAAGCTTCTTTGTACGTGCACAGACGGTATTAACTTTCTTCCTGACGCTTTCGACTAACACTGTGGCAACTTTAGCGCAGGTTGAATTTTACAGACTCCCATTCGTTTAAAAGTGAACTAAATGCTAACTCCTTTTATTCAATTGAGTCTATCGGTACAATAAATTAAGTTTATGAGATTTTTTTGTAAGATTAAAATCAAATTACAGACTAAGAAAACTGTCTCGAAAAGGTTTGATACGTTAGTTACTAATGAATAGAAGTTGTCAGCCGTACGGTAAGACGTAGGTTATGATTTTCAGATCTTATTACTGGCAATCTGCTTCAAAATGTTCATAGATTTTGGGCAATCTTTTTCTTGCGAAATATTTTCATTTATAGCAGCCAAAAACAGTACATTAAGCATGTTTTCCCAGTTTAAATTTCAGTATCGCACTTTATCTACGTCATAATCAACCGCTAACATCAAATTTTGAGCCGCCTACAAATTTGGTTGATTCGGTATAAAACAACAAACAATTTTAGTCCAACGACTAACAGCTTAAAAAACGTGGATAAACATCGTATTACTGTTCCAATATGCTTATATTTTAGGCTTCAATTCTGTTTTAACATTACAGAAACCAGAGATAAGCGCTGGCTCCATATGCCACTTGGATTGAGAAGGATTATCTTCTTTTTAAATATCTATATTTAATGAAATTAACAAAAAAGTGCCAGCATGTAGAATTAAAAGTAAAATTAAACAAAGTACAAACCGTAGCAGACAACACCATCACTGTACTTGGCTAGAGTCTTGCGGCACTGACATTGATTTTTTTTATCCATGAATTGGTTTGCTGGACATTCACGAACATTCGTTTTGACACACTTCCCGTGTTTCCGCACAAAACCTGAGAGTTAAAACAAGTGTTAGGATATTTTTTGACCTTAATTGTACATAGTTTTTACTTTTTCATTGCATTTTTTAAATCGTTTGTGTACTTATTTAGTTATTCAATGAACTATTTTTATTGTAAGGTAACACATTTGTTAGCTTCATCTTGTTTTTCATTTTTACAACCAGTAGCCATTTCGACATTTTCAACTTTTGTTTTCACAATTTCACTTCTATAATTCCTTCCCTCTATTATCTCCTCATTTCTTCTATTATTTATTTAATCCTTCTATCATTCCTTCCCTCTATTATCACCTCAATCTTTCAATGATTTTTTCCTTGTATCGTCTCTAGCTTCTATCATCTCCTCCCTCTATAATCCCCTTATTCCTTTTATCATCTTTTCCACCTGGCATCCCTTCTCTCAATCATCCCATCATTCCTTCTATCATCTCTTTCTTTTATCTCCTCTTCCTTCTTTCATCTTTCCCTCTATCATCCTTTCAGTTATTCTATCTTTTCGTCCTTCTATCATCTATTTCTCATATCATCTGTTTCCTCTTTCATCCCTTCAATCCTATCATTTCTTCCTCCTATTTTCTATTTAATCTTTGTATAATCTACGTGTTTTGCCAATTTTGCTTCTATCATTCCTTCCCTCTGTCATTCCTTCTATTATTAAGTTAATTCTTCTGTCATCTCTTGCTTCTATCATCCCTTCCCTTTATAACCCCCTCAATTGTTCTATCAACTTATTCTTTTATCACCCCTTATCTCTTTCGTCCCATCAACCATTCTGTCATCTGTTTATTCTATCATCTCTTCCTTCTATCAACTCTTCCCTTTTCATCCATCAATCCTTCTAACATCTCTTTCCCTATCATCTCTTTCTTTTATCATCTTTTACTTTTTATCATTCTTCAATTCTTCTAATATATGTTGTTTTTATCATCCCTTAATTTCCTTACCTTTTTTCTCTTACAATCCCTTCAATCCTTCTATCATTCCTTCCCTCATCCTCCTTCCTCCCCATTTTTATTATCCCTTTATTCTTTCTATCATCTTTAGCTTCTATCACCCCTTCCTACTATCATTTTTTTATTTATGATGCACCTCTTTATTCTATGTATCATTCCATTCTTGCTTATATCTATTGTTATTTCATTCCTTTTTTTATCATCACTTTTTAACTTGATAAATATTAATTTACTCATCAATCCATATCTCGTTGCGTATATAACGTAGTTGCTGAATTGTATATTTTATTGAATTTGAGTTACCTTTTTGGCACTCGCAACTGAAACTACCAAAACTGTTGATGCAGATCTCATTTTTTCCACCACAAGCGTTAGAGTATGGTTTCGAACATTCATCAATATCAACACATTCCTTATTATTTTTTCCTTGTTTGAAGCCCGGCTTGCAAAAGCATGTGAATTTCCCTTTCGTCTCTCTTAGGCAGGTCCCAGCTTGGCGATTGCATGCATTAGGCTTTAGACATTCATCAAATTCTTCCAAATCACACTTAGATCCAGTCCACCCCTCTTTGCACTGGCACATAACCCACGTTTTCTCCTTAAGTTTCTTGTCTTTTGTGTAATATTGGTGTCGGGCTTGAACGCACTCTTGGTTCTTGTTGCATTTATTACATTCACCTTTTGACATTGCTATAAATTTACAAAAGTTATTGTAAAAACATTTATTTATAATACTTGACATAAAAGAAATAAAATTACATCAGATAAACAGCTACATTATTTAGGGTTGGTTAGAACACGCTTTACAACGTTTACAAATAATTAACAAACTTATACGTGAAACTTTCTTCGTAAAACACTTAAAATATGCAGGTTTAGCCAAACTCAAATCAATAGAGGTTGTTTTAGATCAGCATAAATCAAGCGTTACATATATATGGGGAAAGGCGAATGTTAATTATATTTATTTCTGTAGAATAATTTCAGGTAAAGGAACACGCTCAACCTTGAGTCCTTGCTTGCGAGTACTTATTCGCCATTTTTTGTACAAGATAAAATAGAGCAATTTTGTTGTGTTTTCAACAATCCAACTATAGTTGCTTTATAATCTTAAAGCAATAACCGTTTTGCTTATTTTCTAAAGATTTCTTGATGCTTCTAAATTATTTGTTCCTGGTATTTTCTGCTTGTTGTTAAACTAAACAAGTTTGTAATGAAATAAAATCCATTTTGTTTGTGTCCCAGTTAGTTTGCCTTCTGCGAAATGTACCCTTAAACACAACGCTTAGTGCTTCATTCTAAAAAAAGTTGTTTGGTATTGTGCAAAAACAAATCTAGCCAAAATTTGAGTGATGGATCCATAGAACGCATAGCATAAACACCAACACCTTTTGACTAAATTAACATTGGAGATGCCAAACCTAGCTTAAATTTAGGTTACACATTTTTAGCCTGGCGTCGTATGTTATTGGTTCTTATATTTATGTGGGCTTTTGCCAAGTGCAAATACGAAAGCACGTAACTTAAAGAATGAGGTCATTCCCTAACAACTAAATAACAAAACATATTGTTGACTTTAAAGAGTTAGTGCTAAACATAATTCGTAAAGATTACATTTGGTATACTAATCGTTTCTAACAGAAAGTGAAGTGCTGCAAGATTAAAAGAGTGCAAACTTTGATGAGAAATATCGCATGGAATGTGAAAATATTCTGAAAAAGAATAATAACGTACTGGCAGGCATTGATGGGAAATATTGCAGGAATGTGGAAATATTCCGAAAAAAGAATCATAACGTACTGGCAGGCATTGATGGGAAATATCGCATGGAATAAAGAAATATTCTGAAAAAGAATCATAACGCACTGGCAGGCATTGATGGGAAATATCGCATGGAATGAAGAAATATTCCGAAAAAAGAATCATAACGCACTGGCAGGCATTGATGGGAAATATCACATGGAATGAAGAAATATTCTGAAAAAGAATCATAACGCACTGGCAGGCATTGATGGGAAATATCGCATGGAATGTGGAAATATTCTGAAAAAGAATCATAACATACTGGCAGGCTATGATGGGAAATATCGCATGGAATGAGGAAATATTCTGAAAAAGAATTATAGCGTACTGGCAGGCATTGATGGGAAATATCGCATGGAATGTGGAAATATTCTGAAAAAGAATCATAACATACTGGCAGGCATTGATGGGAAATATCGCATGGAGTGAGGAAATATTCTGAAAAAGAATTATAGCGTACTGGCAGGCATTGATGGGAGATATCGCATGGAATGAGGAAACATTCTGAAAAAGAATTATAACATACTGGCAGGCATTGATGAGAAATATCGCATGGAATGTGGAATTATTCTGAAAAAGAATCATAACGTACTGGCAGGCATTGATGGGAGATATCGCATGGAATGTGGAATTATTCTGAAAAAGAATCATAACATACTGGCAGGCATTGATAAGAAATATCTCATGGAATGAGGAAATATTCCGAAGAATCATAACGTACTGACAGGCATTGATGAGAAATATCGCATGGAATGAGAAAATATCTGGAAAAGAGTCATAACGTACTGGCAGGCATTGATGGGAAATATCGCATGGAATGAGGAAATATTCTGAAAAAGAATCATAACGTACTGGCAGACATTGATTGGAAATATCGCAAGAATGTGAAAATATTCTGAAAAAGAATCATAACGTACTGGCAGGCATTGATGGGAAATACCGCATGGAATGAGGAAATATTGTGAAAAAGAATCATAACGTACTAGCAGGCATTGATAGGAAGTATCGCTAAAATTTGGTGAATGGACTTGGATCTGTAACTGTTTCTTTGAACAAGTTGAGAGCGGTGGAGCTCATATGCGCTGAATTTTATGTTTTGTTTGAGTCGGTAAAAAGTGTGCGATGTAAAACTCGATCGAGTTTCTAGGTGGAGTGCAATTTTTGTTTGTTTGCTGTTGTCGTCGATAAAAATAATAAAATCAATTAATCAAAGTGCGGACGGGTAATTTATTGCGTGTTCGACTGTTGTTTTCTTACATAGTAAAATAGGATCGAATAAATTATGACAGATTAGTTGTATTTGTAGAAAAAAATTTGTGATATTCTTTTGTAAATCATTACGTCTTTCATCTATAGATGCCGTTACGTAAATTGCTGACTTTGCATTTCAAGGAAAATAACCTACACAAAGATTTTTTTATTCGAATTATTAGTGTTTCAAATTTACTTGCTTAAAAAACTGCTATACGAATTTTCAAATTACTTGTCACTGATTACTTGTAGTAAAGTAAACAACACATTACAGTTGAATGTTTTCTTCCGATGCTTGAGGATTGGTTAATTTGACATAAATTTGACAGCGCAAGGCGGGAGTGGGATTCTAAACACATTAGGTTACATCCAGTTTCTCCTTCCCCTTCCCTCTCCCCATCTCTCTCGCGGCCATTTTCTCAGGAGAGCCTGCTAACAGGCTCGAATTCTGTAAGAGAGAATTTATAACTCGCACTTTTTATACAACCGCCGAATAGAGAACTAAAAATGTGCTAACTACGAGGAAAAATTATTTGATCCTGATATTGCAGTTACGGGAGGAAAGGGGGGGGGGCAATTTTGCTCGTATATGGCACAAAGGGTCCGATGCGTTCCAATTAAACATTAATTAAACTTTTGAAGCAAAGAGCGGTAGTCTTGAACCCAATAAACTGTTGTGGCCACTGCTTTCACAGATATCATCAACACTCGAAGTGAAAGCTAGCAGATATAAATGCAATATATTTATATTTATTTATTAAAACGAAGTAATACAGAAAACGTTTCAAAACTTCAATTTGTGATTATATTTTAAACGCCAATACAGTTGAATCAGTATAGTAGATGCTATTACATTTGGCAACCTGTTTCGTCTTACCTGCACACAGTTTGCAAGTGATTGGGCATGTACTCCGCATATAAGCGTAGTAGATGGACCATGGTTTACAATAGCCTTTGCGGTCCCAATAGTTGCAATCCCGATTCGTTTGCCTTTGGTCTTTTTTACACGCTGAGTAGAAGCAATAAACATTAAGTACAAGCAATAAAGCACAAAAATATAATCAAAATGATCTTTATTATTAATAAATAGTTAAATGGTTATAATATTATGCACAGTTTCGCTAAAAATATTATAAACAACATCACTTGTTTTCCAGCAATCACTAACATTACAATTTAGTGTTCCCGTTACCCGTTGCAGCTACCATTTACTGCTGATATTGGTATAGGTAGTGGTCAAAATAATGGTCGTGATAATGGTAGAGATAACGGTAATAATAATAGTAGAGATAACGGTAATAATAATGATAGAGATAATGGTAGAAAAAAAAATGGTAGTGATAGTGGTTGTGATTATAATGGTAGTGATAATGGTAGATAATGGTAGTGATAATGATAAAGATAATGGTAGAGATAATGGTAGTGATGATGGTTTTGACAGTGGTAGAGATAATGGTAGAAATAATGGTTTTGACAATGGTAGAGATAATGGTATTGAGAGTGGTAGTGAGAATGGTAGAGATAATGGTAGTGATAATGGTTTTGACAGTGGTAGAGATAATGGTATTGAGAGTGGTAGTGAGAATGGTAGAGATAATGGTAATGATGGTAGTGATAACGGTAGTGATAATGGTTTTGACAGTGGTAGAGATAATGGTAGAGATAATGATTTTGACAATGGTAGAGATAATGGTAGTGAGAGTGGTAGAGATAACTAATAGTTTTAAGATCCGTTTGCTTTTTTTTGTTTCGACCAGACAAGATGTTCATCCCACAGTTCCTTGTGGCGCCAGCTTGACTCAAAAGTTTCATGCAGTGTTGCTCAATCAAAAGATAACAAACATCTATTAATAGCTCATAATTCCGAGTTTTTGTTGATGTTCTTTACAATATTCCTACTCTAGTTTCATTTAATTTGCGTTAAAAAACGCTGAATTATGATTTTGGATGAGGCGACAAAGTTCTTTGATGTCCATAAGGTTGCTTTTATGAAATCTTTCATCATATACACATGCATACTGTCGGCTCATTTATCAGAAGAATTGCTTTTCATTTCACAATTTAGAATGAATGTCATCATTACTGAGACACCAAGCATTTATGACAATATTTAATATGCACCACATATACAAATAAAACTGAAAATTAAGAAACTAGCTTTACAGTTTCCTTAAAACAAATGCAAATTTGTCGTAATATAATACTCAAAAGGCTTTACTGGACAGCAAGCTTCTAATTTATTTACAATAGTAATTTAGTCAAAATGTTAATTAGCAGGCAAAAAGGTGTGTTTTAATTTAATTATAATTAATCTAATTGCTATATACACGTAAAATCACATTTATACATTGAGTGAAAAAGTTCGGTGCTTTATTTTCAAATCTAAGAGGTTATTTATACTTAAGACAGTATATTATTTAAGACTGAAATAAAACATTTCAGAGCGAGAAGTTTGGTTTGATGGCCGACAGAACAAAAACAAACAATAACTGAAGCGCTTTGATTCACTCTGAGCAGGGGGGAGTTACGGTTTGATTGTAGTTTAATTTTCCGACTCCGTCCCCACGAGGTTTAACTGTTCTCTTGTTCCGGGCTCTCTCAAACATTTCTAAGTTCAAACGGTTAAAAAAATTGCTATCCAAGTCTGATCAAGGCTGTTTTTGACATTTTGAGAACCCGTACTATGAATACATTGAATAAAGTTTAGTAAATAAAGTACTATGAATAAAGTTTAGAATAAACTTAATATCGATTCAGTTAAGATATTCGCGTGCCTTATATATCAGCCCAAAGCCTTACGAGGGAAATTTTGAACTGGAAGTATTTTTCAAGGAATTATCTAGCAAATAGTCTGGGAGATTGAAGCCCGCTAAATAGCAGTTCGCTTCCAACCATTGATTTATTTTATAGTGACTAACACAAAACAAATAAACGCGAACGGAAATCGCCGAAACTGGGTCAATGGATTACTGAAAACATTAAAAGGCGTTTTTCCCTATTTTTATTTTGATTAAAGTAAAAAAGTATAGTACTTTCAAAACTCCATACATTATTCTCCATATATTTCTATACTAAGTTGCTTTATGCTTAATTTAATACTGATCAGAAACTTGGACTACCTGTGATGAAAATAAATAAATAAACACATAAATGGAAAAACTGGAAGCAAATGGGAAATTGGGGAGATTCAAGGATATGCATCAAGGGATTTTTTCATAATTTTCTAATAAGGATTTCTTCAGAGATTTTTTGAATGATGATACGCTTGGATCCTGCTTTATCTCTAAATCAATAGCATTCCAAGCTTCTGCATCTGCATATCTCAAAGCAAATTTACCTTAGTTAGTACGTACGTTAGGGAGTGAGTAACAGCAATTTGAGGCAAGTCTAGTATTATAACTGTATCTCTTTTTGATTGGTTCAAAAAATTTTAAAGCATATAGGAAAGTTTCCGGCTTTAAAGTTATTAGCAAAGACAGCATTATGCAAGAAAACGGTGTCGGCAAATTTATGTATTTTATATCTCAAAAAAGTGAATTTAAAAGATCCCTAAAACTGGATAATGATATCAACCTTAATTATAAGGGTTTCTTTTGAAGAACAATAAGTGACTTTATTGTTGTCGGATATGTATTTCCCCAAGTTATTAAGACATATGTAAGAAACGGATAAATATGCCCTATAGTATAAATTAACAAGTATATTCTGGGAAGCGAAGTGTCTTATTTTAGAAAGTAAACCAAAGTTCCTCTTGACTATGTTTTGGCTACAAAATCTACATGAGCTTTCCAGTTTAAGTTAGAGTTTATCAAGACTCCTAAATAACTGGTATTATTGAGTCGTTTTAATCTTACAGAGTTTATATAAAGATCAATGTCATAAGGAAAAATTTTCTGGGGTGAATGAAAAATAATATAATTTGATTTTTCAATATTAAGAGATAATTTATTGATAAGTTACCAGTTGTAGATTAGCTAACTCAAAAAGATTTGCATCATCTGCATAAAACAGAAAAAGGAGGAGAAGAATTATAGAAATCATTGAATCCAGCAAGGTGTCACACTTTTTAGCGATTTTTACGGCATATTTCCACTCGATGGGTTTCCACAGGCGCCAAAAGAAGTTGGCTTTGAAGTTCGAAGAGAGGCA
>JAOTRI020104879.1:0-13708 GCA_028564885.2 Zoanthus sanctaehelenae
GGCATTTGTGGGAAGCGAGTAATGGCAAATTCAGTGTTGTGTGTGAAATGTGGGAAATGGATACATGGTAGATGTGCTAAAGTAAAGAGAGTGACCGCGAGGTTGGGGTAAGACTTTGTGTGTGGAAGATGCAACAATCAGGTTAATGGATTTGTAGGACCTGTGGAGGAGTTGTGTGAAGAGGTGCAATCGCTGAGAGGTTTATGCTATTTGGGAGATAGAGTGAATGCAAGTGGTGGTTGTGAGGCAGCTGTAACGGCAAAAGCGAGAATTGGTTGGGTGAAGTTTAAGGTATGTGGAGAGCTGCTAAAATCAAAAAGGTTCTCGTTTAAGATGAAAGGAATGATTTAGTGGAGTTGTGTAAGATCAGAAATGTTATATGGGAGTGAAACATGGTGTCTGAGGGAAAATGAGATGGAAATTTTGATAAGGACCGAGAAATCAATGGTTAGAACAATGTGTGGTGCAAAACTAATGGAGAAAAAGACAAGGGACCTAATGGAAATGTTGAGATTAAAGGAAACAGTGCTTCAGATGGCAAACGCGAATGGAGTGAGATGGTATGGGCATGTGTTGAGGAGGGATGATGGGCATATTTGAGAAAAGCATTGGAGTCTGTTTGTCAGATAATGTGTCCCGATTGACAGTTGTAGCAATAAAGAAGCCTCAGTCGTCTATTATACTGTGATAAAACACAAGAGCATTTAAGGAAATGTAGAAAACACAAACTGTAAATTAAAAGAGATCTTTTAAAGTTTATCCAGTGTTTCCCAAAGCACGTCAGGTGTTATATCACAGTCTAACACACAGCTCAAGCTTCTTAATTTGGATGATGTCAGAGATTCTACAAACTTGCAATACTACGATAAAACAGGAGTTTTAAGCCAATCAGAGCGTGTAAAGGTTTCTACCTATATTATAAGTGCAAATAATCAGTTTCTAGACTAATTCTAATTATAAATTTCACAAACAATCCGATTTGGCAAATTTAGGTATAGCTGTGTTGACAGAACGTGCAATATTAATTGTTACAGCAAATGCATCGATTTGGATTGTTAGCGTGCTTTGATCGGTAAACAAGTAAGTTTTAATTTCACTAGGAAGTGCGAAAATGACGTGAGCAACAGACAGGCCATAGACATTTCACATGTCGTCTTTCTATATGGTAAGATGGAAAATGATAATTTATATTATTATAAAGAAAATAAAAAAATTTCTGTGCCTTCATCCCCCAGTGAAAAGCTTAACAAAGGTGTGTTTTGGGTTTAACCGATCTGCTTTCTCATTCTTCCAAACAATCACCATGGTTTTCACCAACTAAAGATATGAAAGCACGAAGAAATTGTTTTATTTCTAAAATACCAGATACAACATGGAACCTTTAGCAAAGCAGGCAGAAACTGGAAAAAGTTTTTCTCTTCCTTTAGACTCATTTCTTGGCTTAATACTATCTCCAAAGCATGACAAAGTAACGTCTTTTTGGGTTTGACACTGAACAGAAGATTAGATGTATTTGAAAACTGTTGCAGGATCTAGAAACAAAAAACAAGTATCAAAATACTTTATCTTATAAACTCTGGAACTGAGTATTATGTGAATACCTTCAGAGAGTTGAGAGGATAGATTACCTTTGGATGATCATCATAAATTTAAGAACTTCACGGGAGTATGGAGCAGCCAGATATGCTAATAGATATCTGAACAAACATAACTATAATGCTGCTAAAAAAAAGCAAAACAGTTACTGTTCATCAGCAGGATGCCCATATTGTGTGCAATTCTACAATTGGTTTCGTGTCCATACGGGGATTGGAGGTAGATGATGTAGTTCAGGTTCAATATGATTTTGAACTGGCTCAATTTCTTTTGATACAGTGAACTAATTTTTTGCACTGGTACAAGTTGTCTTAAACTGGTACAATCTGACAATCATAAAAGGGATTTTATGTGGAGAGTTGTAAACAAAACAGGGGTCTGGTTTTTATAACCTTCACCTTTTCACTCAGCCACCCACCGCTACCCCACTCTCCCATCCCCACCACTGTTATCTACTTACCTTTACTTTTTTCCCTCTATTTATTATCCATATTTTCTTCTAATTCCTACCATCTTATACTTTTTGTTTTTGTTTACATTTGGAACACATCAATATTTTAACTACTGGCTTTTGGAGATGTTTGGATCTGTAGTCCTGCTTCATACCACTTGACCACGCAAGCAACGCTGCTAGCATACCACTTTTTCTAGTACCACTAGTTATTGCTCGAGACGAATATATGGGGAAAATAAACTGGTTTGAAAAGGCATAAACTGGCTTGTACCAATTCAAGACAACTTGTACCAGTGCAAGAAATATTGAAACAATTTAGCAATGAAAATGTAAATTCTACATTGTAAAAAAGAGAATACTTACTGACGTTTCGGAAGTTAGTCCTTCGTCGGAGTAAAGGGCAAATATAAAATATTGATGTGTTTCAAATTTAAACGAAGGACTAACGTCTGAAACGTCAGTAAGTATTCTCTTTTTTATGGTGTAGAATTTACATTTTCATTACTAAATTGTTTCTTTAGAAACACCGACGCAGCTCAAAGTAGCTTACTGCTAGTTATTTTTCTTTGCTAGGGAATCAATCCTGAAACTTTTTGCTTCCTGTTTCACCACCGTTATAAGAGCAAGCCAATATCCAGTATAAATGTGGTAAAAGATACAATGCCATTTCAAAAAATCCAACTGAAAAATTGTACAAAACGTTGCAAAGTGCACAACAAACCCAAAATACAGTCTAGTTCCCAGAGTACGCGTTCAACACCAAGAAACGGAGAGGGAAGGAACGCAGACCCTGGGAGCGAAATTGATTTGAATGAATGGTGCTAGAGTTTGGACGTGTATCAGTGCAATGGGTTAGAATGCCCATAAAGCACGCGAGTGTATACTATGATGGACGACAACTTTTCAGGGCAGTAAAAGCTCAAAAACGTTTTAAATCCGATTAGTTTATAGTATTGTGTATGCAGTTTCTGAAATAGTTTGGATCGAGCTTGTGCTGTAATTGGCGTTTAAAAAGTGTTTTTCATCAGAGTATGTTAATACGGTTTCCATCCGGTCCTCGCTCATGAAGTAAGCCCTCTTTTTCTTCTTGCTTTGTACCTTGCTATATTATCGGCTGGTAAAAAAATAATTCCATTTTCACACCCCAAGAATGGACCCGACCGGAACTATCTACTTAAACATAATACGCTTGTGTCTTCCTAGCGCCACAAAAACAAAGCCCTCGTACGCATTAACTGAACTGTTATAGTTTCACGCCACATAATTAGACCTGCTACTTTGAATAAATTATTATCTATATTGTATAATATGTACACGATGGTAAAGTTTATTTTCATGAATCCCTGACTATTGAGTGACCACGAAACAGAGTTGTAGGGATGAATGTGTTGTTGATTTATTTTTTTCCTCCATAATACTCGGAGTGGCCCAAAAAAGTAATCCTCTTCGATTCATTCAAGATAAAAAGGTAAAAGAGCACTTACTCGTATACAACTATCATTTCATTTAGAATGTTTAAGGTTACCGTTCAGTTTAAGCGGTGTTTTTGGTTAGTAGAGCATATTTCTGTTAATTTGCAACGTAACCCTATAAACCTGTATATCACTGAAAAGCTTATTAAATTCTCTAAATTGCTATTTAATTTTTATTTAGTAATTTCAAATAAATAAGAAGTATAAAAGTATATAAATACAAGAACATTTAATCATGCACGAATATCTCATTGCTTAATTTTTTTTTTGGAACATGTTGTAATAAACAACGGGCCATCCGGGCAGTCTACGTCAGTGCCGCTAATGTCACTTTGGCACTTTCCTTGGGTGAAAAAATGCGATTTTTTGCTCAGATCACAAAAAATGAGGGTTTTGGTAAACTGTTTTTTCAAAGTTCCCTCGTTATAACACCCCAGCCGCCTCATTGGTCAACGTCATATTAGACTGGGTACTCAATTTCTTCGACTTTATACCGCCAAACGCGAGTACGAAAGTGCATTTTTGCTTTGAGAAATAACTTTTTCATCTGGAAAACAATCTTGTCCTTTTGACCCCAGTGTGCATGCCTGTGTATGTACGGCTTTCTTCCGGGATTAATATTTAATAGGCCATTTTGTGCACTTTTCCGAAATTTTCAGAACCCTTAACTTTAAACGTTATCTTTGTCAATACTGGGTAAAAATGATCATGGTATATAGCAAAATTTAAGTTGATCATTACTAAATAATATTGTAGCTATTTAAGTGTAAAAACTCTTTTTGGTTTCTATCTAGAATGCATGGAAGGAGTTGTAGTACTCTTTTGGGGCCCACCCGGTAAATTCCGCTCTTTTCTATACGGGTGTATTGAGCACTGTTTTACGGAAATCAAGTTTTACATATATACATACATGTGTAGGATCAATATTTGGTGAACAATGCTGGAGCGCGTCACGTTTGAGAGCGGGAAAATTTAAAAATTGTGTTTTAATTTGTTTGCTTTATAATAACAAAACTTATATACACCATAAATGCTCAAATTAACGCCGGCTTATTCAATTTTCTAAGGCAAGGATGATGGGGGGAGAGGGGTCCTAATTCGAAAGGAGTGCTTATTTGAAGGAGGGTGCTTATATCGTTTATCAATATTTAGCCTCAAAATGACACTTTCTTTATTTCTATTTAAAACCAAACTGCAATAAAAAAAAATTGAAAAATCTTATAGAAAACTACTTTTTGCTAACTCGAAACGTTCTAAAGGTGGATGGGGAGCGCTTATTAAAAATATGAGCCATGGGGGGAGGGGAGGGGCGCTAATTCGAAGAGAGGCTCTTATTTGAAGCTGGGCACCGGCGCTTTTCGGGACACATCGAGATTGTCAGAAAAGGAAACCGATGTTTCCATTAAGTCAGTTTTTAAAAGGGAATTTTATCTTTACAGTCAACTCTCGATA
This sequence comes from Zoanthus sanctaehelenae, assembly GCA_028564885.2. Taxonomy (NCBI): domain Eukaryota; kingdom Metazoa; phylum Cnidaria; class Anthozoa; order Zoantharia; family Zoanthidae; genus Zoanthus; species Zoanthus sanctaehelenae. Next base: position 4,975 of record JAOTRI020104879.1, read on the forward strand.
TTGCGAACACCCTCGGGACCGTAATTTTGTGTCCGTACAAGCGAGATCCGTAATACTAATAGCGAGGTGCCAATTTTGTTTTTAAAGTATTCCCTATAATTTAGTACTGCCACGCAGCTTTATTCTTGCTTCAATTTAACTTTGTTTAATTTTGACTATAATTTTTTGACTTTAAAAACGCAACTTCTGGTAAGTGGCTGTATGGAATATCAAACAATTTGTTTAACCTTAACTACAACATTACTAATGAAGTATATAGAGTGAAAAACTTAAAAGTCTCATTCAAGGTTTATAACTGCCAAATCTCGGCTTTTTGATGGATGTAAAGGCTAGCGTACAATTGTTTTGCCAAATACATTTTAAAATTTATCTTGCACCAGTTTTTGAAAACATGTCGCAAGTGTCCGTTATAATGAAACAAAAACAATAAAAATTTTAGTTTGGGACAAGGCGAAGTGTGGGTATATGTCCGTAATAGCGAGTATCCGTTATAGCGAGAACTGTTTTCATATATTTGTTTATGGTTTTAGCCGGGGATTTTTCTTTTGTCCATAATAGCGGGGTGTCCGCAAAGCGGGAGTTGACTGTATGATGAAACATTGCTTTAATCTGAATCAGGTAGAAGTTTTTAAAGGTACTCCTAAACAAGTGGTAAGGCAAGTTGCTGAACTTTATATAAAATCAAAAGCAAGTCAGTTCTACTGTTTTCAACCAGGGGAAGCTATACAAGGCCTATCCTGTCCATTCTCTTTAACACCGATAAATTTTCCGTAAATCTTATACTTAAGGTGATTCAAACAGAAAGATTTCAGCCCTTATGTGATTAGTACAATGATAAATTTATTCTGGTTATGTTTGTAAACTGAAAACCCCACCGACAGTTTTTTAACAATTTGTTAAATCGAGTTATGAATCGGCTGCATTTCAAACCGTTTACATTCAGATGTTTTTTTTTTGCTAGTGCTTATTTTAAAAATCAACTTTCATCAGATTGTTTAATTGTCACATAAGTTGTATAGGTATTAAATGCATGTCGGAATCCTTCACGGAGGACTGGGGAGTGAATTGCTGCTGGCCCTAAGGATTTCCAGTGTTTTGTGCATGCCTGACTTTTAATAAAGTGAACTCTTTTAAAATATTCATTTCTTGCTTGAGCAACCTGGAAATGAAAGTAAATATGCTGAGTATGGTGATGGTGCTGGTGTTAATGAAGGTGATTGTGGTGATAGCGATAAGGATGAGTATGATGCATAATGAAAGTAGTGAATAGGATTGTGCAATAGAGCTCAAACTGACGATGGACTATGATGATGATGATAAATTACCTGACAGTGATGATAATGATGATGATGGTAGTGGTGATGATGGTAGTGTGGATTATGGTGGTGGTGTTGGTGATGATGGTGATGGTTATTGTAGTGTTGATGATGGTGGTGATGGTTATTGTAGTGTTGATGATGGTGGTGATGGTTATTGTAGTGTTGATGATGGTGGTGGTGGTATAGATGGTGATAGTGATGGTGGTGGTTGTGGTTTTGGTGATGGTGGTAGTGATGATGGTGGTGGTGGTGATGATAGTCGTGATGGTGTTGATGATGGTCGTGATGGTGTTGATGATGGGGGTGGTGGTGGTGGTGATGGTGATGATGATGGTGATGGTGATTGTGGTGGTGATGGTAATGGTAATGGTGGTGGTGATGGTGGTGATGATGATGATGATGGTGGTGATGATAGTGTTAATGATGGGGGTGGTGTTGATAGTGGTAGCGATGATGGTAATGGTGGTGGTGATGATGGCCGCGATGGTGGTGATGATGGTGTTGGTGATGGTGATGAAGACTAAAATAAAACAAGCATGTGAATTTCATAATAGGGGTAATTACATTTCTGTCCTGTGGCTACCTATTCTTGTTAATATTGAGTACAACTGAAATGGGGGGCTCATATGTTGCTCCTGCACTTCTTGGTCTTGCAAAACTGATGCGCAAAAATAGGTAAGGCTATAATTGCAAATGGTACCATTTTTAGCACTGAGCACATGATGATTTCTTATTACCTTCGCCAAGGGGGTTATGTTTTTGTGTTAATGATGGGGTTATGTTTTTGTGTTAATGATGGGGTTATGTTTTTGTGTTAATGATGGGATTATGTTTTTGCCCTGGTTTCTTTGTAAGTAGTTAGTTAGCAACATAACTTAAAACGTTATGGACGGATTTTGATGAAATTTTCAGATGTTATCAGAAATGGGACATGGAAGAACTGATTAAATTTTGAAGGTGATCCGGAAGAAATCCTGGATTCTGGATCACTTTGAATTTTTCGTTAATATTGCGATCGCAATATGCTTGGCGAAAGTCTGCGCTCTCTGTGAACTTTTCCAGTCTATAGTTGAGTTTATGTTTATTCATCTTGCCATGTTATGCGGGCCACATTTTCTCAAACGGTTACCAATTGCCAATTGCCGGTACTTTTGCAAAAAATATATCTCATTAAAAGTTTTGGTATTCGGTTATTTGGAACCGCGATTACTCAAAATGTTTTCAGTTTAACATTGAAATTCGGATTTTTTATTGTTTGTTTTTTAGAACCTACGTTGTTTCCTAATAAAGCATGCTATTAACAAAATTTGCTGGTCATATAATTGTGACCGAAATTATTTGTTTCATTAAGTTTCGAGCCAATTGATTTTGTCCATTATTTAACAAGCCTCGAGGCCGTATGGACTACGAGACAATAGCCCATGAGTCCAAAGGCCGGATAGGCTATTGCCTCGTAGTCCATGAGGCCGAGAGGCCGGATAGGCTATTGCCTCGTAGTCCATAAGGCCGAGAGGTCTAACTGTTTTAGTATTTTCCAACATATTGAGTCAAAATTTAATATAAATTCATCCTAATTTGGAGATGCTAAATCAGTGAATTTTTCAGTTTGCAACTCTCGTTTGTGTCAGTGAGAAATCTATGAAAAAGTAGCAATATGTCTGTTCTCAAGTGCTTGTAACTTATCATTGGATATTTTCATTCCATACTTGTAGCTTTTTTTGTTTTCTCAGGTATTGTTCTTGTAAATAGTCATTTGACACTTCACAAAATGTGAATGAGCCGCCATTGTTTTCGCAAACTTGTCACCTTGGACTATCACGAATTGCCCGAGGTTAGGGAGCCATTCAGATTGTAGTATGTGCAATAACCCTTATGTTGTAAAATACTAAGACTTGTTAGACCAGTTGGTAAGGAGCCAGTCTATCGTGGGTAAGCCTTTGGTTCGATTCCCGGCCCGACTAACACTCAGGGTCTTAAAATATTTAAGGTACTGCTTTTGTTCTAATATCACTCCAGCATTTAGTTAAACTTTCACGTCTTCTCGGATAAGGTCGTTAATCCTTTGGCCCAGCCTCTCGACGCTGTATTGAGAGACTTAAAGAACCCACTCACATGTCAAAAAAAGCAGGGTAGTGATATCAGTGTTAAGACCGGTCTGTCTTTCTCAGTCACTAAGGGCAATAACTGTTGTTGATGTAAGTAAGCCACTGTACGTGTTATTGACTATCTAAGACCGTGAAATGTTAAAGAAGTGTAACTATACATTTTGAAAATGTTTAAGTTTAAAGGAATAAGCGCTTTATAAAGATCGTGCTGTTTTAAAATTTTTGAGATTTTACTACTTGGCTTGACCAACACTGAGGGTTGGCCGGACCAACACTCGGGGTCTTTAAATAACTGAGAAGAAAGTGCTACGTTAAACCGTAGGCCCTCGGGGATTATATCTATGTTTATTTTTATGTGTTGTAACTGTGAAAGGTCTCCGTCCACCGTAGAGTGGTAAAGATGGTGTCCCCAATTAGTAGGCCTTTGGCCCGCTTGAAAGACTTGACACCTAAATAAAGTTATTGTTATTATAATTATTATTGTTATTATAAAAAGATTCTGGAAACAAACAACTTTTAAACCAACTGAAAAGAGACTCAAAACGGGGAGCCTGCCAGCAAGTCTTGAAGATTACCTTTTCTCTTATAACTGGCAAATCATCGAAAGTGAGTGCGGAGGTAGTTTTTGTTGTCTTTCTTATCTGTTTGTGCTTGGGCTTAATGTCAACTACTGGAAGTTGAACTCTAGAGGGACAAAACCGCTGACTGACCCATCCGTTACGCTTAACGATTAGCTTTCTTGGTACTGACTGTCCTTGTCGTTTGCCAGTCGCCTGGGCAACACCAGATATTCGCTGCAAAAGACAGGACACAATTGTCCAGGTGAAGAGTTAGATTAGTATTGGAAATACCACCGTTTGAGAAGATTTGATAAAAATTACTGCTCACTTTCATCAAATACAAGCGGTATTCTCGCACGGTGGTGTTTCCTTTTAATATCATGGTCATATCTACTTAAAATACTTAATTCTCTACGATGAAAATCACTTCGCGCTGGATTATAACAAAAGTCAAGTCTTGTAGATTGGGATAGATCCATGCAATAAATTAATAGTACGCGTGGTATTAATTAATCGCATGAATTAAAAAAAGATTTCATGCTCGTCAGCGAATCAAAATCGAATATTTTGTGTAAGTATGATATTAACGGATTAATTTATAACCATTCTCAATTTTAGTCTAGGTATTTCGTACAACGTGGATACTAATCACTTGTTTTAGGAGCGTCAAGGTGTTACTTTTACTAGAACCAAATCCAAGCTGTAACTTTAAAAAATCATCATCTAATAGGGAAATAAACCAATGTTCATTTGGGAGAATTAAGGAGTCCTTGATCAACAGTTTACTCTGTTACGCTTTCAATCTTGCGTAGCAAAAGTTAACAGAAACATAGTTATCATTATTATGTAGATAACGGTGTGTTGTCGTAAACTAAAACGCTAGTATTTGAACTTTCCTTCTTTTCACTCGTGGGGATATGAAAACGTTTGATGTATGTGCGCGCGCTAAAAATTCCCGCCAAAACAATGAAAACTTCTCGGGTTTTCGTTTGTAGAGGTTTGAACCAGTGTGAAAAGTATTTTCATTCGGCTTTACATAAAAATCAAGAACAACTGCGTTTTATTTTTTCTAGTTCATTTTTTACAGTAACGTTTTTGCTTGAAATGAAAACGTAAAAATGAAATGAAAAGTATATGATTTGACTTTCCAAAGTTTGTCCATAAAATATGAATAATTTACATGTTGATTTGAAGATATAAATTTTACATTCTCGCTTGCTATGCTCACTCGTAAAATATTGGTTTCATCACTTGAAAATTAAATGCATTTTTTTGCCCCCTAACTATCCCGCGTGATATCAACTACACTAGCCTGAAGATGACTGAAAAGTCGAAATGCTTGTAAATGATTCGCTATCACGTTGGCTCTTTTTGTTCGTATAACAAAACAGTTATAAGCCAACCTTGTTCCTAGGGTTATCTCCTCAAACGGTGGAGAGAACCTGGGAACGAGGTTGGTTATAAGCATAGCAGTTTGTATCTCTTATTGGCTTAAGTTTTTATAAACAATTAGCAGCTCTTCTTTTACGGCTCGATTCAGTTTTCCGCTAGTCGTCGACGCGCGGGGTTTAAGTTATTAGGTTCTACAGAGGAGCCTGCAATTTGTGGTCTGGTTAAGGGCTTAATGGATGTAAGGAGTTAAAGTGAGTTTGGAAATTCAGTTACTTTACTAGCAATTGAAATCAATTTTAGGACAAGAGGAGTGACATATTATCGATATCTGTGTTCCTTTGAAGTAATTACCCTGATGAGCCACGGATATACTTACAGTTTTCCCTGACGTCTGGTTCTTGTCCGTCTCCGCTTTTTGTTCTTGGTTTAAGCCTATGATCTGAAACTTCAAACGAATCCGTCCAGGGTGTAATGATTTACCGTCGTCATGACGTAGCTGTATGGCGGCCTCAGGAGCGGTCAGGATTGATCGAGCGTGTGGCCTGCGAGCCATGCATTTTCGCTTTTTCCCAGGTTGACCAAAGACTATATGAAGTGGCTCGGCGTAAGGCGATTTCTCGTCTCCTGCTGCGTGTCTTGCTTTTAAAGTTTCCATGTGTTTTTGGATTTGTTTCTCAGTTAATCCAAAAACACGAGCTCCAGCTGCATAGTATCCGATCACGTGGGGTGCCTGAATTCTCTTGTATCGAGTGTGATAAAACCTGTTTGTTTAGGCAAAAACGTAAAATAAGGCTTTCTTCAACGTTTAAAAGTCGATAAATTACTGTAGTATGCTCCAAGTTATTGTTTTTACATGCTTTCTCCTTGTCAGATCAGGCTAAACAATGTTCTGAATTTACTGTTTTAAACAAATTTTAGTTTAAAGTTAGCGAACTAACGGGAAATCGTCCTACTGTTCGTAGAGTCCGAACTTTGTCTATCTTTGTGTGTTGATTGGCTGCGGAGGATATTCTATTGTTACTTGCTCACTTTCGGAAACTTGCTCGATAGCAATAATGACAACTTTGCTCACGCGCAGTAGTCACAAAGTATACAAACCTAACAAATTCTTAGCGCTATTTAAGTTATACTTGAATCTGAAATTTTATGATTATATATATGGGGCTAGCGCCTGCTATTTCCGTTCATGTAATCAAATAACCTTTTGAATGGTAAAGTTTATCTTCAACGACGTCAATGTCTGCATTTGATTGGTTAGAACAAGGTTAGAATAAAGTTTTATCTTCAACGGCAAGGTTTGTGATTAGTTAAAACAAGGTTAATTAGGATAAAGTTTTATCTTCAACGGCAAGGTTTGTGATTAGTTACTGAAACAAGATTAGGACAAAGTTTTATCTTCAACGGCAAGGTTTGTGATTAGTTAAAATAAGGTTAGGACAAAGTTTTATCTTCAACGGCAAGGTTTGTGATTAGTTAAAACAAGGTTAGGACAAAGTCTTATCTTCAACGGCAAGGTTTGTGATTAGTTAAAACAAGGTTAGGATAAAGTTTATCTTCAATCTTTCATTTGCTTGTTTCAACTCCCTGTGTACTCACAGGACATATTACCTGATCTGTAGCAAAGTATGAAAACTTTTACCCTACTATTTCCTGCAGAGAATGCAGCGCTGACTTCTTCATGAACTGTGTGAGAGCTTCAAACAGAAGAGTTTCTCTTCTGTGCTTTTCTTCTGTAGAGGTCACTTGTCCTTGCTCTGCAGTTCAAATAGATAACTATCATTTATTGTTTCTAACTACAAATGGATGTCGGGATATCATTGATCTATTAACCGGCCCTAAAGTATGTGGGGATTTGGAGCCAGCATTAGGGGACACTTAATTTGATATATTGATAGGACCGTATGTGAACTTTACTTGGTCAAAAAACATAGAAAAAGAGTGTTTTATTGATTTGTTTTACTCGAGGCGTGTGACAATCTAAGAGGCCAAGGATGCGTGTATTAAACTGTCATACAACACCCGGGCATTTGATCGTTCGTTAAAATTGCCAGGCATGCATCGCTATATTTAGCTTTCCTAACTCGTCTGAGGATTATTTTGTATCATGTGAATAAGTGTATCAATTGAGACAATTTTAATTTAAGAAGTCACTATCGGAGTTCAGGAACAGAGCAGATGCCCCTGCACATTTTTTCAGTAGCATTTTGAGATAAATTAGAAAAACGAATAACTGTAAACTAAAAACAGAGAGACAGACCTTGATAGGATGTAGATGGTGCTTCGATCCTCTTTTTCATATATAAGAACCTCTGTTCGTGGATGCGAATCAAAGAAATACGATTCTTTTTGTTTTATTCTTTGTGCTCTCTTAATTAAGATTTCTGAAGACTTATCTTCCCGCCTAAAATTTACACCCTTCCGGGGTAGGTGAATGAGTACCAGCGTCTGCTGGGAGCTAATCTGCAATGGATTAATGATCCGTCCAGGGGGAGTCAAAGACTCTCATCCGTTTAACACTACAGAAACCAGAGATAAGCGCCGGCCTCATGGACCACTAGGCTTGTATAAGGATTTAGCTTAGCAACAACAATTTCTTTTCCATTACAAAATATAAGTTCTTAAAAACCGTTCGCGAAAACTTTTCTAGGGGTGAGTATGCGAATCAAGCTTTTTGGGACCATTCAACCCTCCAATACATGACGTCATCTTATCACAAATTTCATATTTTTGGGACAACATAAAAAGAAGAATAATCTCTGCACAAAAAACTTTGGATATTTTTGCTGGACAAATTAGATTTTATTCTGATCTTTCACACGTAAATAAAGTGCTTTTAAATATGCTTTAATAATCATTTTTCATCGTGTAAACTTTATTTTTTTATTCTTTATTTTTATAACCTAGTAGACTTCGTGCACCTTCCCCTTATGTATCGGGCCAGTACTCACCAAAACTCTCTAGGAATCGCTCAGTGTTGGTCATAAGATTTAAAAACTCGTTGAAGTCAATTTCTCCGTTCCCTACAAGACAAAAAAGTCTTTTATTTAGAACTTATTTTAAACCCGCTGCTTTTTGGCCTTTGATTTTGATTTTACTAACAGAATTATTGTCAATATATCTGTAAATAACAATGAATATTTCCAGTACTATCACGTTAGAGTCATTGTCAATTTTGTCATCAACGTTATTAGTAACACGGCCTGTCTTCTTACTACCATCGCCGTCGCTGCCATTGTTAATCTTGCATTCTTGTTGTTATCATCGTTATTAGTAACACTGCTTGTCTTCTTACTACCATCGCCGTCGCTGCCATTGTTAATCTTGCATTCTTGTTGTTATCATCGTTATTAGTAACACT
>JAOTRI020104890.1:0-13707 GCA_028564885.2 Zoanthus sanctaehelenae
AACTATCGAATTTTTCCACGTGGCTTTCCGGAGAAACGTCACAGCCGCCACCCCCCTCCCACCCACACACCCTAACGTTGCCATGACGTTTCTCGTGGAGAAATCGATACGTGACGTTCCCCTTAGTCCGGCGAAATTAAATGAGATTTGACACGTAAATAAAGTTATTAATATTATTATTAACTACGTTTCAAAAAAGTGGACCTCAGGGTCTTCTAGTCTGGGAAACTATTAATTTTTGTGAATGACGATGAACTTAACCCTTAAACGGCAAGCCTTTAGGTCAAACATATATATGGTTGGGGGGGAAGGGGGTTGTTGAACGACCAATCATGCTCCTCAATACGCCTTGTCTATCCGGCTTCAAATTTGGCATGGTTGTTAATTAGTTGATGCCCTCTCAAGCAGTATTAGTCACGAGTTTATTTGACAGTTGCAATGGTTACAGCAGCTTGTAGAATGACGTAACCGTTGACCTCTGACTTCTTGTTAAGATGCATACAATTAAGTATAAGTAGTAATCATAATTTTTCAAATATAAACAGTGTATTTTGCAAAACTATCAATTCGAATAATTTCTAATTAATATTCCAGTAAAACACAAGTTACAAGTTTTTTGATAAAAATCGAACTAACTTACCATGTTTTTTTTAATCGTTGAAAAAGGGTGGGCATGTCATAATTTACTTCATAAGACGTGTTAACTAATAAGTAACAGCTTCTAAAAAGGAATTGGGATGAAAACCCTTCATAAAATCTGAAAAGAATCACCGTGTAAGGGTTAATCAAACACGCCTTAAATTCTTATCAACCCCCTCTAACAATAGTTTGCAAATGCAAGACCACCTTATTTGTAGAGGAAAAACAAAATCATAATACTTTGTATACTTTTGTAAGCGGGATTTTTAGCCCTTAAAGTCATTCTTTGAAAAACCCATTTGAAAGCCATAGGAAACAAGGTAGTTCTTTTGCGACCGGTCTAAGTAAAAAACGGTTACTGTTATAACAGTATAATATGATATTATATGATATTTGATTCCATTTCCGACAAAAATAATGTTAGGCTGTCAGATTTTTCTATCTAAATAGGCCATTTTGGAGTTCCCTTGTGCCTCTGTTTCAAAGCGAGTGTAAGTGCGAAGCCATTCTTATGAAAATGACTTTGATTTGCATGAAAGTGAAAGTGAATACAGAACTCATTTTCATATAAAAGGTTGGCTCATCCTCGGTGTAAGAACCTGTGAAGTCTTTTCTTTGTTTTATCACTATTATGTTCGCTCGTTCTTTTGTTTTGACTTCGATCATTGTTTTCTTTGTTATACGTCACTCACAGGTTCTTACACCGAGGTAAACCCAAAAGGTTTCGCACTTAGACTCGTTTTGAATCAGAAGCACAAGATAACTCGGAAATGCCTATTGGTAAGCACAAATGCGGTGAAAAATACATTGGTGAAACACAAAGGAATTTGAGCGTAAGAATTAATGAACACCAAAACAAAACTCTGATCTGAACCAGCAAAGCATTAACACTTTCCGGAGCACTCCTTTACATGGCGTGTTATAACACCTACACATCAATGGAAAAAACGCAAGATTGTGGAAGCCTTGTTCATAGCGGCGTGCAATCCATCACTGAACAAGAAAATGCAGTCGCACCTGTTATTTCTTTTTCCCATGGGAGTAACTTAAGACTATTTCTTAAACTTTTCAGCGGCAAAAGAACCCTGAGGATGACAATTTTTTGTCGAAAACATTTGGTGTTTTTGACTACTTTAAATTTTAAAGCCTAATATATTTTTAATAACTTTTATTTTATAGCGAACTTATGTCAAATATGGTAAGCACATGTTTTGTTGTAAGTACTTTTGGGTGGTTAGCTGTATCGTTATGCGCAACACAAACGCTCAGGGTACTGCAGGTTTTTCATCCATAAAGTAAAAGGGGACTCGCTTAGGTTTAGATTCGTAATTTAGAGCACTCATTTAAAATTAAAAATCATTTTATTTATACTGAATTTTATGATCTGAACGTAATTCAAAGACCCAACAAAAAATTCAATCAAATTTGAAATGTAAAATGTTTCTTACTTTGCAACTAATTGTCATTCTTAAAAATTACAGAACTAATGGTTCAATCAATTCGAAACTTCAACATCCCCGGGCATTTTCAACAGTTTTTCCCAGAGGGCGGGAATTTGACGTTTGGAAGTGCCCGAGGGGGAAATTTAGACCAAATGGCGGACGGTCGGGTATTTGAACAAAGAACAAAAGTATCAATTGCATCTATTCGTTTTCCTATGATGAATTTAAGTCTTTAGAATACATTTGCTAGACGTAAAAATTCAGCTGTTCAGTGAGCTGTGTATTGTGTTTAACCTGTCAGTCCCAGTCAGATTTCATACACAACTTCTCCTTACATAACAAATAGAAAAGAAGACATTTGGTGATGAGAAAATGAGAATTGATCAAACAAAGTGAACTACTAAAGATTAAAAGTATAAGTCTCTCAAACTTGTTCAGTGAAAAATATGGACTCAAGTTGGGAGAACTTAATATTTCATCTGGGACTGAAAGGGTTAATACAGGGTTCTTATGCTTTGCTCAACACAAAATTTCAGGACTTTCCCAGGTAATTTCCGGCTGTACGAGACTGTTTCAAGGTTTCGATATGTGAGAGATATTGTAAGAAAAAGTCAATTCCTACACCAAAATACCAACTTTCTTTCCCTTTTTGACAAACGAACACCGATGTTTCATAAAAGCGACGCAAAAACTGCAGAAAACAAACATTCATTAAGCTAAATGTCAGCTCTCAAAAATTGGTTACAATTTTAAAAGGACGAAAGAATACTTGATTGCGCAACGCCAAAACCACGTGACCACCGAGTCCTGCATTTTCAAATCGCGACGTAATAATAGAATGTAATTCACAATCGAGGTGGATTCCACACGTACAATTCAAGAATTTTTTCAGGTCGCTCTTGAAAAATCTATCATTTTTCAAGAAATTCCAGGTTTCCAGGATGCGTGCAAACCCTGTTAATATTCAGCTCCACTTTTAATATTTAATACACATTCATAAACTGTCATATTATTAAAAGATTACAACTCAATTAAAAAAGAATTAGTTAGCAAAAATGTATTATTTTTAATCTCCCGGGCGGGGACACTTTAACTCAAATATTTTTACATGGCCAGGTATCTTATCAGCGATTTTGTCCCAGACAGGGGGATTTGGGCAACAGCGACATCAAAATTTAAAATACCCAAGGATTGCCCGGGAGCCATGTTGAAGTTTCAATTTTATCGATACATAAGTAACGGTCCCACCTCTTAATACTAAAAGATCCTGAAAGTAACGTAATTTTCCTTAAAGGAAACCATAACCTGTCTTTCTCTTGGGTTCCGAATGGAAAGTAGTTGTGTAGTTCGTATGTTCGTACGGTTAATACACCTTGTAACCAAAAATTTTTTTTAAAGATTTAGTTTAACCCATCTGAACCAGACTGACGATAACAAATGTTTGTCAAACACCCCGAATAGAAAGCGGGGACCGTTAGCTTCAAAACTCCACGGTCTTTAAAACTGGCGACCGTTTATTTACTTTATTAAGGCCCTGATACACAATGCAACATTTCATGCAACAACGCGTGCGACAAATTTGTTTCAGCGTGTGTCCACCGATGAGTTTTATTGCATGCAACATTGCACGCTACAAAACTGAAGTTAAATCGCGCTCTATTGTAACAATGTGCCCAAAACGTTTTCTTTTCAAGGACTTCTTGTTGGAAGCCGTTTTGATTGTTGTAAAATGGATGGTAAGCACGTCACGCTATCACGAGAAATGTTGCGTGATCTTGTTGCACCGTGTGTCCATCTCCAAAAAAAAATTGTTGCGCGCAATGTTGCATGAAATGTTGCAGCGGGTGTCCGTGCCTTTAGTTTTGAAAACGCTGTGCATTAGCTGAAGTTCGGGCTGCCTTGCTCCAGCAGTTTGACAAAATTAGTGCAACAAGAGTTTGAACTAAAACCTCAAAACTTCCAACAAGGAGTAGCCAAACGGGACCAAGACACAAGCAAAGGTCGATTTTTCATCTCTATACTCCACTAATTTTGCCGTCAAATGGTATGCAATTTTGAATAAAGACAAAAGATTTCTGTAAACAATGAAGGACTATCATGTGATTATAGCACTGTCGTGTTACGCATGAAGAGCCAAAAAGGGTGTGTTTAAGGAAAAAGTTGTTTGTTTTGTTTCATCTAGAGATTTCTTTTTATGTTTTAAGCGTGGATTTTTTCCATTAATTTACAAAATCTGTCCGGCTAACGCCTGATTGTGCAATGGTCACTTCAACCTTCTTGGCCAAAGTCTTGTGTGAACTTCTCGAATTTTTTGAGATCCTGCTCATTGACAGTCGGTCGAGTAGTCGCAAGGGATCGTAACATATCACTCTGGAAAGGAAAACACACAATGTAAATTGGGAGAATGAGCAACTACGTGTAGGGTCCAACCGACAAACAGTAACTAACACCAACTAGTGGATTAGGAAATTCTATTCTGAAAGTTACAGTTACTTACGGCTCGCTAGCTACAAATGTAAACAAAGGGCGACCACAGACCAAAGTCGGTTGTGACTTAAAAGGAGACTCCAAAAGTAGGCGATCGAGAAAGGACTGGAAACGAATTTCTCGATAAAAACTGCGTGAAAAAAATTTGACAGCCGTTTCCTATGATTCTTTAAATGATTTTGTACTTAAAATTGATGATGTAATACATACGTAGGATTCTTTTGATAACTTTCTGACTGAACCGCAACAGATTGCTGCGCTTATACTGTATACTGTATAGGTACGGACCATTAGAAAAGTAGCAATAATTATAAAATACCACGCAACTGTCAGTAATATATTTCTGTATTTTGTGAAGTATTTTTAGCGTTGGACGATATCTTTTAAAACATATTTAAATAGGCATCTGAAATCAAGATTAAACTATCAAGTGGGCCGTTGCTGGCTATATGTATGTGTTTTATCGAACCAATCAATTGGTTACTTATAAATATTTATAATATAGCTACGATATACGTGCTCTATTTCACCGATAAAGTCATAGAAAGTTGTGCTCTAATGCTTAAATAAGGTTATACAAAGAACGGTGTGTGCATGACCGTCAGATTACATATAATATCCTAACTTTATGGCTGTTCCGAGTACATCATAAAATAATTACCTTTCGCTTACAATCCAAACAATTTATTCTTGTTGTAAATTACAAATTTTTAGTGTAAGCCTCGTTTTTATAACCTTTAAATGCCTCAATCACTTCTTGGACAATTTGTAAAAAGCAGACCGATTACATATCGTCATGATCAATTACTTTATTTATATTTTTATTCTCATTTTTACGCCAAAGCAAAGGTGCCAAACGTTTGTTCCCGACCTGGTTCGGAAGATAATCCAATTCCAGTCCTCACTCGATCACCTTCTTTTGGAACATCCTTTTAAGTCACAACCGACCCAGGTCTCAAACAACGTTTGCACGTCAGAGACATGAAAAACTTTTGAATTCGGAAGGCCAGAAATAGACCAGTTTCGCATTCCTAGTTGCCGCTGATTTAAATGACTGTAGATTCCTTTTGCACAGTGTTAGCCTCGTTTTGTTGTCAAATATTCAAAAAAATTAGTGTGAGAGAGCGAGAGGTCACACTTTCAACATTTCACGGCTACGACTACTAGAAATATTTGACTTCATATTGAGGCTAACACTGTGCAAAAGGAATCTGCAGTCACTTAAGTCAGCGGCAACTAGGAATGCGAAACTGATCTATTCCTAGTGTGCGGGGAACTTTTATGGTGTTCTCGTCATGTTGTATATTTTTTGTCGCGAATGACGAAAAAATCCTCGTATGCTGTGAGCAAAAGCTAGTTGCAATATGAACAGAAAATAGTACGCAGGCAAGTTATTAACGAACAACATGAGAAATTTACTATATGAAGTCTGTTTTTTCAGATAGTAATGAAATATTACTGTTTCTTTCACAAGAAAAGACGTTCTATGGCAACCTAACTCCAATTATGGAAAAGAATGGCGTTCAAAATGTTAACGCAAGATGTTTTAGAATTTTTAAAAACATTCAGTTCATATAGAGCCGGTTCTTGGAAAAAGTCCATAATTTTTAGACTTGACAGGAAATAATTTTACTGAGAGTTCACAATTGATTCTGCATGAATGTTGTTTGTCAATAGCACGCATGCGTACTATTTTCTGTTCATAGTGCAACATGCTTTTGTTCACGGCATTCGCGGATTTTTTTGTCATTCGTGACAAAAAATATCAAATATGTTTGTTATTTGGTTTATCTGTCATTCAAGTGCGCGTTGTAAGTTCAGTTTGCGGTGGGTTTAACGGATTTTGGCCACCAATTAGGATATCTTGGAAAAACACCAATAAGGGAACTCTTGGCTGAACTTAAAGTTGTTTGATAGCTAAAGAAAAAATTTACGAATGTTTTTGAAGAATTTTATTGGATTAATTTGAGAAATATAATTGTTGCGACCAAAGGGAGCATGCAACACTAATATGCTTAACGCATGCGCAGTATGTATGGAAAAATAGAGACTTTCAAAAGAGAATTGCAACTGGTATGAATGGAATTATTTGACAAATTCGTTTGACGACTTGATATGAGCTTGTTTGGCAGTTCGTGATACACTGTCGTCACTCTGCAGTGCATACATGGAGTCTGCAATGATTTTTAAAGCAATATTTCTATAGAATAATATGAACCAGTGAGCAGCAAGTTTTTTTGTTTTCCTGACCCGTTTCAGTTGAATATAGCAATCTTCAGGGGAATTACAAAATTACAACAACAATACAACGATATATATTAAAGTAGCAAAACAGGAAATGACGCAACTACTAAATCATGCTTTGTAAAAAGATTTTTGATGTTTAAAAATGTTTATGGCTATAATGAATTATTTTGGGGCTTGCGGCTATCACTAAAGATATTGTTTTAACAACTCAAGATTTTGAACAAAGGATGTTGTATGATTTTCTCCCCTACTTCATCAGTTTCTCGCCTGCACTTTCTAAGCTCTGCTCACCAGTAGTTGTATTCTAATTTCAGTGACCTTCCTGCAGACGTGTCAACGATTGGTGTAAGTTTGTACAATAGAAACAAGCGTTCAAAAGACGTCCTTATAGGTAAATATTAATTTTCTGTTGTATAGTTTCTTTTATATTAATCTTTCAATCAATAAAACTACTAAAATGGGTTACTGGTAACGTACAATTTTTAAAAGACACAACGTTACAACAAAAACCTCCGTTCTTCAAGCATTTGAAGATCCGTATGACGTCTTCACTTTAAGTCAACTGACGAGGAACACCTTGCAAGACTGAGTCCATTTGAAAGCGGATTCCACTGTTTCTATATTGGAGGTCAGGATGACCGCTTTTCGTCAGATCTCGCTCCAAGATGGCTTCTTTATTCCCCTTTAGTGCTGTTGATGGGCTGGCCTTTTCCGTTATGTTGTTGAAAAATACCATGTACTGAGCTTTAATGATTTGGGTTTCGTAAAACATCAGTTGCAGCCATTTCACCTCCTTGAAAGGGAAAAGAAAGAACCGCGCGCCGTGGGGGAGAACTGGGGAGGGGAGTGGCGGGGAAGAGTTTCCTTCCGTTGCTCACCCCCTTCCCGCTGCTCCCAAGATTTTTTGCTTACCTTAGGTGCATTCCTCCGTTGCCTACTACATCACGCTTACCATCTGGCTAAGGAAACGACTTCTACGCTGGCTGGGAGTCTTGTCTTGTAACTTTTTTTATTTTCCATTAAGTGCGTTATCCTATCATTTTTACGTAGTGAATTTGATGTTTCTTTAGTGTTTTGTCCTTCACGTTAACTAAATTCGCTACTCAGAGGCGGTCTTTGATGGCTCTTGCTGTCGATACTTGATTTTAATCATTCAAGTCACATCTTACAAGATTTGACACCTTCAATTCTGTCGCAATCAGTTACTCTTATTTTACGATTTACTTCTCTTTATACTACATTTACGTTACGTATCTAGGTTGAGCGTTTGCTAATGCAAATAAGATTCTAGGCGCGCAGAAACTGATTAGTTTCAAAGTGTACCCAGGTTCCTTTGCTCTTTGCTCAGCTGTCGACAACAGGTCAAGACGTTTCAGCTCCTTACTTACCGTCCCGCTGAAGGAGTTGTTAATTGGTATTTTTAACGGTTAAATTTCTTTGAATTATTAATTTTGGTCAAATAAAACCCCAGGAATAACTGTGTTGGCTTCGATAGCTGAGTGTTTAATGCAGCAACAACGATTATAAAACCTGGTTTTCACTTGCGACACAAGTGCAAGCCGTGATTATTTCTTCGTGAAAACCACCCAACGCAACGATAAGCACAAGTGCAAGCATAAACGCAAGGAAACAAAAATTTTCCTTTTTTCTTGCGCTTGCGCTTGTGCTTGTGCTCGACTGTTG
Organism: Zoanthus sanctaehelenae; assembly: GCA_028564885.2. Lineage (NCBI taxonomy): Eukaryota > Metazoa > Cnidaria > Anthozoa > Zoantharia > Zoanthidae > Zoanthus > Zoanthus sanctaehelenae. The sequence goes on from JAOTRI020104890.1 coordinate 8,499, forward strand.
TAGTGAAAACGAAATACAAATACAAGCACAACAGCAGAGGCTAGAAGCTTGATACCACGTGACCAGTCAGACCAACCATTAAACTTGTTTTTGTTTCCTCCAGAGTCAATATGGCGAATTTCAACGAAAAGTTCGCTGAATGTTTTAGACAGTTTCCAGTCATTTATGACAAAGAGATCAAAAAGTAAAAAACAAAACGCCTTGTCAACTTAACGAAGACTTGTAACCAGTAGACATTTTGCACAATGATTCTTGTGCCTATGCTTGTCGATGTCCGTTTTCATTTGGCTCAATTAACTTATGCTTGCGTTTGTGCTTGTATCGCTAGTGAAAAGTGGTAGCTTTAGTACTAGTGGTAGCTTTTTATTTCTTTAGTCTTTTAGATGCTCTTCGGAAGTGGTACTGACAGTTTTTTTGTACTTGTGATCACATGATTTTTTGTACTTGTGATCACATGATTTTTGTATTTGTGATCACATGATTTTTTGTACTTGTGATCACATGATTTTTTGTACTTGTGATCACATGATTTTTTGTACTTGTGATCACATGAATTTTTGTACCTGTGATCACATGATTTTTTTTTACTTGTGATCACATGATTTTTGTTCTTGTGATCACATGAAGTAACAACAACTAGACAAAAACAATAAACTAGTTTAGTAGCAATGAATTCCACGGAAATATAGCATGGTAAAAGAAGACATAAAATGCTTTAGTTGAACACTATGTTTGGGTTTCTTAAGTGATGTGAAAGCATCTTTTATTTTAAGTTTGATAAAAGATTTGTCGGAGTCGTTAATTTTAAATAGTTTGGAGTAGTGTTATTTTTACATTTTAAAGTATTGCATAAATCATATTTTAAAATATCTTTATAGCCTTGTAAGTTGATTTACATTAATTAGTTTTCCATCTGTTCAATTTTTATTAAGAGATAATAAAGGCTAAAATATGTTAATTTGGTTATAATAAAGGTTGAAATAATATTATGATAATTTTATTAGAGTTTTGCAGTTATTATTGTTAATTAATTATCTTTCAATCATTTAAGGTTTTTATCTTTAAAAAAAGCCCTTTCATATAACAATCCACAACAATACTTAAAACTTACTTTAAGGTGACTTACCAGCCACAGTAACCTGGGATTAAATGAGGTAGCTGGTAGGCAAAAGCTAATACATAAAACTTTGTTGTCGGGTTACGTCAAGAGAACAGATACAAATGAAAACTTAAATGAAATAAATAAAAAAGTAAAGAAGCAAAATCTACGGAGTAATTAATACTAATAAGTGAATCAAAGTTTAATAGCAATGAGTTCATGTGTGAGGAAAATTTTGAATTTTAGCTGACGTATTTGAAATTACAGTGAAATATTACAAAATATAGATTCTAGCCTAGAAGGATCCATGGAGGGGTACAGACTACACTCGGTGTTTGCAAGTGGTTATGCAGCTGTTTATAGAACTAAAGAGATATAACTGTTATTTAAAAAAAAAATAGGATTAAGAATGGTCATTGTAACTGTTAATCAAATCACTTTTCAGTTCAGTTTAAAATGACAAAGATTAGGTATTTTTTTATTGAGTCATCAATAGAATTCCAAACTTTGGCTCCAATGTATTTAATTTTGAATTTCCCCAAATTTTCCAAAATTAATGCTCACACACTGGTCACACACTACAAAAAACGTGATACTGGTCATACGCTACTAAATACGTCATACGGGTCACACACTACAAAATACGTGATACTGGTCACACACTACAAAATATGGCATACTGTTCACACACTACAAAATACGTCATTCTGGCCTCACGCCAAAAAGTACGTCATACTGGTCACACTCTACAAAATTCGTCATACAGCTCACACAGCAGTAATACGTCATACCGGTCATACACTATAAAATACGTCATACTGGTCACACGCCAAAAAAGACGTCATACTTAAAAGAAAGTGCAAGACTTGTTGAATTGTTTCCTTAGTGAATCGTATTGTCACTCGCTTTCTTCCTGAAGTTTTTGTTTTCATGCTTCATGCACGTAGGTTGTGCAACGATACCACTGAACAAACTACAAAAAGGTCAAACTGTTGATGAGTGGTACCCACTCCATCCAGTTTCAAACACAAAGATAGACACGGACGTTGGCAGTATACGAATCAAAGCCAAATACATGGTGAGTGCACATTTCTGTAATAACAAAGAAGAGAACGAAAGTCCCCAGAACCAGTTACAAAATAGAACAAAATTATTGAGAGTTTTTGCAATCATCAAATGCTGAAACTTGCTTGGTTTCCTCATTTTCAGTTAAAATACTCAAAAGGTCGCTCTAAAAACTTTCCCCTTTGAGTCTGTGTTTTCTTCACGTACTAGCCAACACCTTTAATACCAACTCGTACTCTTTTCCTCTACTCTCTTTAATAGTGACAACACTGATAATGATGATGATGATGATGATGATGGTGTTGGTTATGATGATGATGATAATGATGGTGATGATGAGAATGAGAATGATGATGATGATGATAATAATGATGATGAGAATGATAATAATAATGGTGGTGATGATGATGATGTTGATGGTGATGATAAGGATGATATTGATGATGATGATAATGATGATGATGGTGGTGATAAGGATGGTGATGATGATAATGATAATGAGAATGATGATGTTGATGATGAGAATGATAATAATAATGGTGATGATGATGATGATGGTGATGATGATGAGAATGATAATGATGATGATGATAATGAGAATGATAATGATGGTGATGATGATGATGATGTTGATGATAATGATGATGGTGATGGTGATAGACCTATGACTTAACGTGGCTGTGCAGGGAAGGGAAGCCAGACAAGTTTTAATTACCTGCAAATCCTGGGGCGAGCTACACGCATCGCCTTAGCAGTTTTGGACCTTGCAAACTTAGCTAAAATCTGGAAGACAAAGTTGACGTTTTGTACGTCAGTTTTACGTCATGTTAAAAGGCTAAATTGAAGTCATTTGCAATGGAGGAGGGTTAACGCTGGAAACAACTTCTAACTGTACATTTCCAGATGCAGTACCACATTTCATGTCATATTGACTTGGGACCAATGCCATTTTCTATGTTGTATGGCAATGGTGTTGCTCTCAAGTCCATTGAATAAAGATGCTATTTATTGACCTATTCCTTTGTATCTTTTATTTGCATTTATTATCATTTTATTTAAAAAAAATTTTTAGTCTTTATTATTATTTAATTTGTATATTGTAATATTTGTTCATATATATACATATGATTTGTCTGTAAATTATGTGTTACAATCTGTAAATGGTAATTTAATTCCAATAAAATGATTGATTGATTGATTGATTGATTGATTGATTAGTACTTATGACTATGTACAAGCATTTCATCCTTGAGTTGTCCAAATTATAATTGTTTTAACATTGGAGAAGCGCTAGCTGTCCAGCAAAACGTTATCTTCGTGCATTATTTACGGTAATTATTCAATATTACGGTTTTAAGTGTATAGAAAATAATATTAATCCTTTAAAAATATGTACTTTGTTTCTAAAATTTTAATTTCATTTTATATGTACCGTTCCACCAGCACTGATGAGCGTTCATCTTATCAATATTACATTTGTCTTTCAGCATGAAATCATAATGCCATTAGACGAGTATGAAGGGATAAGACAGGTATGTGACAAAATATTCTTCTAAAGTCGTTTATTTAATAATTATTTCAAGAGCACGCGTTCGATATGAGATTATAGATAGCCAACGAGGTGCGGGGGCTGAGTTGGCTATAATCATCTTATATCCAATAAGGGCGAATGGAATAATTGTTTTATTAACTTTCATAAGCTTTCTAAACCTTTAATTCTTGAAAATAACAACAAACTTTTTGTTTGTTTCCATGTATGGTCATTCTTAATCTTACCGAATCTGTAGCTAAAACCTAGAGCCATGGAGCCAGCGATTATCTTCTTTTTTTAGTGTTGAGAGGATAGTCTTTGACTCCCACTGGACTCATTTATCTACCCCAGAAGAATGGAAAGCTCAGTTAGTTTACACGGTAAAGAAGATCAAACAAAGATTCAAACCTTGGTAGAGCCAGGAAGAGGGGGACCTTGTTGTCGCAAGGCGAAGATTTTAACAATTGCGTCAACTAAGCCGCCATCTCCAGTTGGTGAATTGAACATTATATGAATGCATTTTTCTCTTTTCATAGATTCTAACGAATTTGGATCTGGTGGCCGTGGTAAGCCTCGGTGAAGTATGCAAGGACAGGGTGTTTTTAGCTTCCACCGTATTAAAAATTTACCGTCACGAGAGACAGGAGACGGAGTTGCTACGGTTGATGAACGAAAGAGAAGTGCAGAGTCACTCGGAAGGTTGGTGTTCAATTCCGCACTTTAGTAAAAATTTTGGCGAAATAGTAAACTTGACTTCAAACTTGCCCTTGTGTCTAGTAAAATATTCTAGGCAATAAAATATGTTTTGATAGTATTCCAAGTAACATTTCACTAACATATACTATTATTTACTTACGTTGGCAATTTGCTTTTTTTTTTACTGAATTGCTTGTGTCACTAACCAAACTGTCCCACAGCTGGAAGCTATCGGTATTATTACTGACTTACGACTTACGTTTATTGGTTTTAATTAACTGGAATTAATTAGCTTTATATAACGATCATTTCTAATACAGATAAATCTCTACTGGTGCTGTAAATTAAATTAAAAAAGGCTGCGTAGTAACAAGTTGTCAGGACTAGTAAAGCGAAGTGTTTACTAGTCCGCTTGTGTAGTAAACAAAAAAATTAATTTCTATCCCTGCGTTTTCCCCTTCATTAGTTTATGGCGCCATTATCTATTATTGAAGGTTACCAAAACTGATGCTGTGTATATTGCGCTCGGGCTAAAATGAGCCTGAGTCTGGCCCAAAACATATTTACGCCCGCGAACATCAACTATATTGTTATATTGTGCATATATGACTCGTTAACAGTTTTATTGCCCAGCTGCTTTGAGTATTTTGGATCTCCAGTATCGTTTTAGAAGCTGCTTTAATAGCTATAAAGTTTTCATCTTTTGTTAGTTCGACAAGCTTTCTCTAGTTTATTGTATGCTATTATAAAATATTTAAGATAGTACAGTGGTTTCTATTGGCCGAGAGGTGTGTTTTCATAGGCCAATGAAGTATAGA